>VNJZ01002238.1:0-13377 GCA_008042795.1 Drosophila asahinai | reverse complement strand
AGGAACAGTATCCATTCACGCATCCTTCCTCACAGATTGGGGCACATCTGCTCTCGGTTTCCTTGCCGAATCCTTTGTTGCAGGAGCACTTACCAGGCGAAGCACAAAATCCGTTCTTGCACCCCTCTTGGCAAATGGGAGCACACTTCTCGTCAGTGTCTTTGTTGTATCCTTCATGGCAGGTACACTTTCCTGGCGAGGAGCAGTAGCCATTTTCACAGCCATCCTTACAAACAGGAACACATCTGCTCTCACCGTTCATTTCGTATCCTTCGTTGCAGGAGCACTTTCCTGGCGAGGAACAGTATCCATTCACGCATCCTTCCTCACAGATTGGGGCACATCTGCTCTCGGTTTCCTTGCCGAATCCTTTGTTGCAGGAGCACTTACCAGGCGAAGCACAAAATCCGTTCTTGCACCCCTCTTGGCAAATGGGAGCACACTTCTCGTCAGTGTCTTTGTTGTATCCTTCATGGCAGGTACACTTTCCTGGCGAGGAGCAGTAGCCATTTTCACAGCCATCCTTACAAACAGGAACACATCTGCTCTCACCGTTCATTTCGTATCCTTCGTTGCAGGAGCACTTTCCTGGCGAGGAACAGTATCCATTCACGCATCCTTCCTCACAGATTGGGGCACATCTGCTCTCGGTTTCCTTGCCGAATCCTTTGTTGCAGGAGCACTTACCAGGCGAAGCACAAAATCCGTTCTTGCACCCCTCTTGGCAAATGGGAGCACACTTCTCGTCAGTGTCTTTGTTGTATCCTTCATGGCAGGTACACTTTCCTGGCGCGGAGCAGTAGCCATTTTCACAGTCATCCTTGCAAACAGGAACACATCTGCTCTCACCGTTCATTTCGTATCCTTCGTTGCAGGAGCACTTTCCCGGCGAGGAGCAGTATCCATTCTCGCATTCTCCCTCGCAGATTGGGGCACACTTGTCCTCAGTGTTCATCTTGAATCCATCGTTGCAAGAGCACTTTCCAGGAGAAGAACAGAAACCGTTCTCACATCCCTTCTCACAGATCGGTTGGCAACTGTTCTTGGTGGCCTTGCTATATCCTTCACTGCAGGAACAGTTTCCGGGAGAGGCGCAGTATCCATTCTCACATCCTCCCTCGCAAACTGGTGTACACTTCTCCTCAGTATCCTTGCTGTATCCTTCGAGACAGGTACATCTTCCAGGCGACGAGCAGTAGCCATTTTCACAACCACTCCTGCAAACCGGAATACAGTGGCTCCCGATATCCATTTCGTATCCTTCGTCACACGAACACTTTCCTGGCGAGGCACAGAATCCATACTCGCATCCTTCCTCACAGATTGGAGAACACCTGCTCTCGGTTTCCTTGCCGAATCCTTCGTTGCAGGAGCACTTGCCCGGAGCAGCACAGAAGCCGTTCTCACAGCCTCCCTCGCAGATGGGAGCACATTTATCCTCGGCATTCATCTTAAATCCTTCGCTGCAGGAACACTTTCCCGGAGCAGCACAAAATCCATTTTCACAGCCTCCCTTGCAGACTGGGGCACAGCTCTTCGCTTCCTTGATGTCCTTGCTGTATCCTTCGAGGCAAGTGCACTCGCCTGGCGATGAACAGACTCCATTCTCGCATCCTCCCTCGCAGACCGGCGCGCAGCTCATACCATCCTGGGACTTGGCATATCCCGCATTGCAGGCGCACTCTCCCGGCGCCACACAGGCTCCGTTCTCACAGCCGCCGGCGCAGAGCGGAGTGCAGACGCCTCCCTCCCTCGAGTATCCCTCGTTGCAGGTGCACACATCCGGAGCCGAGCAGAAGCCGTTGGCGCAGCTCGAGCAGTGGGGCAGGCAGATGGACTCGCTGATGGCCGTGTAGCCCGGCAGGCACTCGCAGATGCCCGGCGCGGTGCAGTTCCCGTTCATGCAGCCCTCGTCGCAGGTTGGCACACACCGCTTCTCGGCGTCCCGGTGGTAGAACCTGTTGCACTCGCACACGTCCGGCGCCCGGCACACCCCGTTTCCGCATCCGTTCCGGCACACGGGCTGGCACGCGAAGGACTCCGAGTTGGGCTTCGGCATGTAGCCCGGATTGCACTCACAGCGATCTGGTGCCGCACAGAAGCCATTGTTCCGGCCGCAGTTGTCCTTGCAGCTGGGCAGGCACACCTGCGTGGTGGCGTTGAGGGAGTAGCCCTCGTTGCACCTGCACCGGTTGGGATCCGCGCAGACGCCGTTGGCGCAGCCACTGGGACAGATGGGCAGGCAGTTGCCCGTCTTCCGGTCCAGGCTGTGGTTCTTGTGGCAGACGCAGCGGTTGGGCGACTGGCAGATGCCGCGATCACAGCCCTTGCAGAAGGGCACGCAACTGTGGGGGAGAAGAGGATATATCAATGATACATTCGACAATAGTTTGATTAAATTAAAAATATTAGAAGATTAGGGTTAAAATCTCAATATCTCAAGATACTCAATATTAATATTTATTCGGAGATTTTTTCTATACAAAACTAATTTACAAAATAACATTCATTTTTTGGAAATTTTAATGGAAAAACTTCAGAATAAACATGAGAAACCACAGAGATAGCCACACTCATTGATATCAGTGCCAAATATGTAAAGTGTTTCCTTTTTAAATTCTTGATAAAAGCAATTACACTTGAAATTAAGCCCTCAAGTAATTATCAGTTACTTTGCGCTAAATATAAAATAAACTTCGGCCATCTAACGATTTTTTTTAGAGGATGTAAGTCATTCACAAAAATGATTCATAATCGGAAACAGAATTATGTATTAATATAATCCACGATAAGAGAGCTTGGCAATTTAGTAGACGTAATATTCGACTTATGAATGGTACAAATTTGTTTTTTTTTTTTCCTTGTAAGAAACTGATAAGAGAAGCAAAGTATTACTTGAAAATTTATAGAATTAAATATATTTAATTCATTTCAGGGACTGCAAATAATATTTATTTTTATTTTAAAACAACGATACCATTCCCTGATTTATTTTTATTAACTCTCACTTAGGCAAACTTGTTGAGCTTTAGTTAATTCCTCCCTTTAATAATAATTACATATATTTAATACTCTTAGTTAATTAATCTTTTTATCAAATCCCTGTTGACTCACCGATTAGATGATATTTTGTTTAGGTTAGCATAGCCCCTGTTGCAGGTGCACACATTCGGCTTGGTGCACCTGCCACTTCCGCAGTTGACTTTGCAGGTGGCAATGCACTTCAACCCGTTCTTGTGACTTGTGTCTCTTCTGTAACCCGGACAGCACACATTCGCCTTTTTTTCCTTAATAAAAATATATAAAAAGTATTACCACTAGGGAATAATTGTTATTGAGCTTACTTCACTTACTACACGCTTTCCATTGACAGTCACAAAAGTCGACTTTGTACAGGTCTGGCTTGCGGCCCAACCACAGAGCATGGAAAATATTACAAGTTTGCCAATCCACATGGTAGCCTTAAAAGTTCAACTGGCTGGGTTCCATTTAGAATTGAAACTAAAGAGGCCTCGGCAAATATGAGTTCGCAAATGCCTCTTTTTCTGCGATCTCATACATATACTTCATATATGGCATCCGATTGAAGAGGGCTTATCGGTCTAAGTCAAGCGAGTAGAGTCCGGGAAGAAGTGTACCAAGCGCGATTCGCGAGAGTCGGGACTCGGGAATCGGGCGACAGAAGGGAGGCTTCTTTTTCTTATCACAACCCACGGAATGCATTCTCTAAGCGTAATGGGAACTTGGGTACGTTCTAAAGAGTGAAGACTGTTCTAAGAAAAAAAATAAGGAATTTTTATTTAATATTTGCAAATTATTTATGTAACTCTCTAGAATATTCCCAAATGCTTTATATTGCTAACTTTATTTTAATGGAATATTTCCACTGTCTGTAAGAAAAAAGATCTTGAGAGAACACACAATAATTATTACTTATAAGTAATTCTTAGAACACATTAAGAAATTCTCTTGAAAGTCCCTCTTAAACAAATGCACATTATAATTAATTAATTAATTATAATTAATGGGCATTATAAATTAATAACATAGTATTTAAGAACCAATTTTTTTCCATTAATTTATCTGCAACCTAAATTAAAACTCTTTAACTTACAAGTTGACTTTAAAAGCCCTATAAATTTATAAAACTAGAGACAAAAAATTATTTTAAAATCTATTCGATCTACGCGGATTGTTATAATAGGAAAACCTCTATATATACTCGTATGTATAGTAAACTTATCAGCGATATCGTAGGTCCCTCTCGTAAGAAACTCTCTTAAAAAGCCTAGAAAAATGCAAAGCAAGAACCAATGCAATTCTTGACATATCAAAAAGGCCCTGACATCATTAGGGAATCAGGCAGAGCTATATACTCGTATGCATAGTATATTTACTGCACTATAGCCGTACAAAGTTCCAAGACTTCCATTTGACACTTTGACGACCGAGAAACATTGAGATCGCTTACAAAGATGCTGCCGCCTCTCCATTTAATGACTTTATTATGGCAGTTTTAAGCTTTTTACTTCACCTGTCTCGGAGCAATTAAGTTTGTGAGATCCGAGTACGACTGCGAGCACGGGTACGAGCTCGAGTATTTGTGCAAACATTTTTTTGCCGCTGCCATTCGTGTAGTTGTTGGCGTATTTTCCAGCCAGATATTAAATTAGCTTACCGGTTCGGTGGCAAGGTGAAGTCGCTACAGTTTCAGAGTCGCACATAACAACAGCAATAACAGTAGCTACCAGCCAGTACACAGGGGGAAAATATTGCGAACTTTATTGCATATAAATAAGACATAAAATAATAATAAAATACTAATTTTAAACAGAGCCTAATTTATTAATAATCATTAATTTTTGAGTTCTATTTCTTGATTACAAAAAAAATGCTTATTTCATGAGCTTTATTTTAAAACTCATAATGATTACTTTGCCTGTAATTTAATCATCTTTTAATCATAAATAACGATAAGTCCTAAAATAAATTCAATTATCTTTTTTAGGTTCTATCAAAAACAAATTTTTTTTGTCTTGCAATGGTTCATAAATATTATTATTTTTTAAAATACTTAATAGGAAAATATTTCCCAGTGTTCAAAACTCGTACTTTTTATGCAATAATAAATCTGGAATAAATTAGATTTCGTAGAGCGAGTAAATGAAAATTGCTTGATTCTGGTATTACCCAAAGGCCTCATTCTCGATTCATCAATTGCTCCCTAGTCGTCATAGAAGTATCGGCTATATAAATAGTTCGGATAAAAGCGAACACCGTTCCCAGTTGTATCTCATTCGCTTCTGGCGTGCGCAAAACTCGATTAGGCAGCCGCCTCTGGAGATTTCCATTGTGACAGAGTGAGAGTGACAGTGACGACATCTTTCCGCGATGCACATAATTGGCTTACTGATACTGCTCCAGGCCGGCCTCCAGGGGATCGAGGGCGTTCTGTTCTATAAGGAAAAGCGTAAGTGCGAGGCAAGTTGAAGTAGAAGAGTCACTCAATCACTCAAAGAATTAATTAATAAATTAATAACTAATCTAAATAAAATGCTTGCCTCTATATAAGTCTTCAAATTGTATATTTGGCAGTATAACTTAGGTTTCTTTGTAATTTCCAGCCTCCTACATCGAGTCCTGCCGGATTTATGAACCGGAGTTCACCAAATGCTCAACACGCTCTATACAGGCCTTCATGAACCAGCTCATCAAGGGTAGGTGCTCTCTCAATAGTTTCCTTATATGAAATAGCTTTAAATATGTATTATTTACAGGCATACCTGAGATAGAGGAATCCTTTGGCCCCATTGACCCCATGCGGCAGGATCAGCTGGTGTTCCAGCAGGACAACAGCGATGTGGCCACCCTGGCGGCCAATCTCACCGAGATGAAGATCCGCGGCTTTGGCAAGATGGTGATCAAGGAGAGCAAGTGAGTAGCTGATCGTATGAGGTCGATGAGCCTCATACAAAAAATAAGTATTAGCTGGGAAGTTCCCAACCGGCTTAATATTTCCATAAAGTGTCTAGTAGGAGACTAATTAGAAGCGTAATAGAACCATTTAAGGCTGTAACCATATATTTGCTGAAATATAATTAATTAGTAATTGGAAATTGGATAGATTCACCAACAACTATTTATTTTGACAAGGTAATTGAGGCAAGAGCAGCAGGAAAATGATATCAAACTTTAATACAATTATTTCTTTCCGGAAAAGTAAATATGTGGTTTGTTATCGTAGATTATATATCGTTTATATAAGTATATATTTATTTATTATTATTTTTTTTTTTGTATTAAGCTACTTCCTACCTACTTCGATTTCTTTTTCTTGATTTAATGATTTCAATGAGCTTTTTATCGTTTTCCAAATCGTAGTGCGACCGTAGTCTTCGTTTTACTTAATCCTAATTTTCTCAATGTCGATGGAAGCTTAACTTAAGCTACGTACTCAGACACGCGAAAAGTGTTCCTAGGCAGTGCGATAGAGCGAGAGGGTGACTATTGACTTCTCGTTTTGACTCAAATTTTAGGAACACTTTTCGCGTGTCTGAGTACGTAGCTTAAATGCGAAATGCGAAATGCTAAATGCGAAATGCGAAATGCTAAATGCTAAATGCTAAATGCTAAATGCTAAATGCGAAATGCTAAATGCTAACGAGATCAACTCAAAAGCAACGAATAAAATTAAAATAAAACCTAATTAAACTTAATTTATTTTTATCTTTCCTGTATTTATAAATTTTCAGAGTGAGCAAGAAGGACTTTAGCTGGCTGACGAAGATCTACCTGCCCACGATGAGCATGGATGGCATGTACAAGATGGTGGGTCGCATCTTACTGGTGCCCCTGCATGGCGCTGGAAAGATCTCCATGAAAATAGGTGAGTTCAGGTTTCAGGCAGGACTGACCCTTGACTAACCCGACTTTATATTCCTTGACAGATGATCTGAACATCCTGATGAGCACCAAGACGCACCTGTACGAGAAGGGCGGATTCACCTTCTACAACATAACGTCCGTGAAGGTGAAGCTGGAGGTGGGCAAGGTGTACACCAACATGGAGAACCTCTTCAATGGCCACAGCAAGGAGGTGGAGAAGGGCACGAATCAGTTCTTCAACGAGAACTGGCGGGATCTGTTCGAGGCCCTGCGTCCCCTGGTGGACGAGACCGTGGAGCGAACGCTGAAGGACCTGCTCCACAAGACATTCTCCATATTCCCGGCCAGCTTCTTCGTAGAGGACATACCCAACTCCCTGACCTTGTACGGTCGCAAGTCCCATATGATCAGTCCCTGAACTTGCCAATAAAAATCTTAGCTTTGTATTCTTGATTGTAGAAAAGGGTTTACTTTTCCGCGAGGGGTTAGACTAGTTTGAGGTGTTAGTGTAACTTAATAAATGCTTAGCTTAGAGGTAGCCTAATTTGGGATGGCACAGTGATCCGCCACACATCCGCCGCGAGCTCCGCCGAGGGTTCAGTAGAACCAGTCGTACTTGAGATAGTCGCCCTCGTGCTTCAGCGCCGCGATCGAGGTGTGGCGCACGTGGCCGGTGCGGGCGAAGATCCGGCGGTTGCCCACCGGCTGCAGGGTCCGGAAGTTGTCCACCAGCGCCCCATCCTGCGTGTCCGACAGCTGGCGGAAGCGGGAGATCTGCTTGGGCGAGATGGGGATGGGGTCGGGGAACAGGATCCAGGTGACGGCCTCCGAGCAGGGCGGCGTGGTCAGGGAACCTGCAATATGCAATAGGAATTCCGATGAGTGACATCACAGATTAGGATCGACATCGATTCGCTGTCGGTTCTGGCAGCGTGCCCTGAATGCTAATGCCACTGGGGCGCTCCCTCTGGAAATTACACTTGGAAAAATATCCCATCTTGGGACGCGTACCCACCCTTGTAAGTGTAGAACTTGTCCACATCAACGCCCGCAATCAGCGAGGACAGCGAGAAGGTGACGTTGAGCGTGGCCTCCTGGTTGGCATCGGCAATCAGATGCAAATGCCGGTTAATGGTCACCAGGCCCGGGCCCTCGTCCTCGTCGAGCTGCGGGGGGGATAATGGGTTTACAAATCATTCGGAATGAGCACTCCTCCGCCTCCCACTCACATTGAAGAAGAAGCCCAGCACGGCGGCTCCGTCGGGATGATTGAGGGCCTCGCCAATGGTGGCATACTTCTTGTTGCGATGCACGATGTGCATCTCCATGGTGTAGCGGATGTCGTTGATGACGTGCTCGGATCCCCGGTTGTTCTTGTCGCCCCAGTGGAAGTGCAGGCCCTCCACCTCGAACTCTCCGGGCAGCTTGGCGCCGCGGATGTAGGGCAGAAAGTCCTCGCCCACCTCGCTCACATTGACCTTGGGAATGCCAATGGAGACTGCCAGGAGGAGGCGGAATTTTAATTAGTTCTTTATTTAGTCATTCCCCTTATATTCCGTGCTTACCCGTGTGCCCGTTGTTGACCAGTTTCAGGGGATACGGCAGCAGGTTGTGGTAGCCAATCATGTCCACCGCCGGCATATGAACGGATATCGTCTGCAAGGGTCAATAAATCTTAGTTACATGGGTCTCCTCAGGATTAGAGCTCTAGATCTTACCCGGCTGGTGGTGATGGCAATGGGTGATTGGGTCTTCCCGGCACAGTGGCCATGATGGCGGGCCCACCGACGCTGGTTGGGCTCGGAGTAGCCGAAGACATGGCTGCGGACAGCTGGAAGGGAGTTGAGTTGATGTTTTAAGGTTGAGTTAAAAATATAAATAAAATGTAGAATATTCCTATTCTTAAATCTAATATTACTTCATATTAAATAATTATTTTAGAGGCTTCTATTTTTGATTGAACCTTGATATAACAATTTATTTCCGCTGACCTAAAGCTAATGTTTGCACAAGCATTAGCTCATGGCTTATTGTTTTCCCAGAAATAAAGCCTCCATCAATTTTCCGTAGGAATTCGCACTTAGTCCTTAATCGGACAAATTAAAGTGCTTTCCCCCGGTTTGCAGACAGCCCCCGTCAGACGCAATCTGGAATCTTCGAGCCGGAACGATTGATGAGTGATCACGTGCCCGGCGGGTCTTTCAACCCCTCCGCACTTGACCTTCTCCCGGTGTTTTGTTTTTCGCTTTTTTCCGGGCTATCTCTGACATATACGAGCACTTGTGAATTAAGGCATAACAAATGGGGGAGCTCTTTCTTTTTTTAGTCAATGGCTGGACAAATAACTAAGGCCTCCGAGGAAAGCACGGACAGCGCGAGCGTCAAGGGCACGGCACGTTCGGGCCAATAATTAGATATCGCCGCGATTGATATTGACATAAAGTAGATCCAGATAATGGCGCAAGCAAACAGTTTTCATTATTTTCCATGGAATCTTTTGCCAGGCGAAAGGAAAGCGCTCAGCTTATTTAAAGGCTAATTTGCATGTGATTGGTGATAATTTCTGTTTGCCGAGAGCTCTCGTCTCGGCATTAACGTATCATATGACAGACCCAGCGCCGTTTTCCGCTAATTAAGTGTTTATTTGTAATAATATAATATATTATAATATTTATTTCTGGCCTTAGATTACTTGAAAATTAGTTCGCTGTCAGGTATGGCCATTTGATATTATGTCGTAAATATTATATGGATATTTCGTTGTAATCGAACCTGTCAATTGAATTTAAATGCTCCTAAGCCAGCTGGTAATTAAGATAATAAACTGTCACAGCGGAAAGTCTGGACTACAGATGTAAATATTATTTATCGAGCTTCCTTTCGAGCAGAACTATTTGCATATTGAGCAAGGTTATGAGAGATAATGGCGAGTGTCTGACAAAGATAGAAGGCTCCTCAACACCTAAATCAAGTGGCGAACAATAAAATGTCTTAATTGACAGCTTCAAGTGGAATAAACACCATTAAACTGGTCGAAATTAGTTTCGTGAAGTGTGTGCTTATGACTGCTAATGCCCAGATCCCCCTAATATCAGGTATTGACATTTCGTAACTGATATGGGCCAGAGTCACACGCGTGGCCCAGTACACAGAGAGAAAGCAGCTCTAGGAGAGTGTCACATGATTGATATGTTAAATATTAATTATATACTTTAATCAAAGATACTTAGAAACAAAGCTTAAAGGGCTTTATTTAAAGGAAATTGAGTATTATAAGCATTAATTGAATAACAAAGTGCAAAGTGTAGCCCTTTTGAATAACAAAGTGCAAAGTGTAGCCTTTTTAGCGTTTTGTAAAAGTAGCATCAATCTGAGATAAGATTAGATTAAACAAAATTAGGATTAAGAAAAGGGAAGGACTACGGTCACACTACAACTAAAAAACGAAAAACTTAAACACATTAAAAAGTTAAAAAGAAGATAAAATCTACGAAATAAAGAATTATCGACATTGAGACCACGGTAACAGTATAAAATTTTATATATATTGGAAATATGAACATTTGAACATAAAAAAGGAATATATAATTGTTTAATAGATCATTGTGAAGGAAATAATTATATAAAATAATTTTTTAATATGTTAAAAAGTGTATTTTCTCGATTAATTTATCTTTAATAAGTTCAAGTAAGCTATAAGCTTTCAGAAATTGTTGTTCTAAATATTTGTTCACTTATATAACGAAATACACACCCAATTATTCTCAGTGCCCCCTTATTAAAAATACCCTATGACTATGTCTAGTAATACGTAGTCACACGAACTTCGCGCGAATAGATATCGATTTATGGTTATTTCTGTTTTGCTTCAAAAACAAATATCTGCACACCTTGGACCCCCAGGTGACTCAGGTGCGGGGTGACGTTGAAAGAATTCACGGAAATCTGCAAATATAATTACCTTGCGTCCAGCAGAGCAGCAGAAACGACGCCTCGCAGATAAGGGCAAACTTCATGGTGATTTTCTGATAGATTCTGTGAGGAGGACTCCTGGCGCGAGAGAGCGGGTACAGCACCTTCCGATCGGGTGACAGATTCTAGACTGCGCGGACGATTCGCTGGCGGAGCACCTTCACAACTTCCTCAGCGGCAGTGTTGCCAGAACAGCTTTTTTCCCGTCAAATCTGGCTTTTTTTAAAGTCCAAATGCGGGAAAAAAACGAAAACAGCGGGCAGCGGGAATTCTGGCTTTTTTTGAAAACCATTAAGCTTTTTTTACGCTTTTTTAAAAATCGAAAATATGTTCTTTTTAGTGACTTAACATATTTGTTTAGTTATTATATCGATAAGAAAAAATGTCTATCGATTTTAACATAAGCTCATAATATTTTACATACTTAACGTATGATCAGCTAACAGTTTATGGTATATTGTATAGCATACAAGTATACATTCTGGTGAGTATTTTGTTTTGTGGTTGATGGTGTTTTCTTTAACGGTCACCACGGTCACGCTGATAATCAGTAGGTGACTGCGCTATCGTTTGTAAAGTTTGAAAGTAAACTGATTGTTTGTTAAAAATATCGACTGCAATGCCAAAAGAATATAAGCAAAAGTGTCGAAGTGTGTGGCTAACTAGCGACGAGTTTAAATCTTGGCTGCGCCAAGATGTAAATGACTCAACACGTGTGTTTTGCAGTTATTGCAAATGCAGCATTACCGCGAAATTAAGCGACCTACGTTCTCATGCAGCAACTAAAAAACACACAAATGCCTCTGGAGGATTTCAGCAGACTAATAAAATTAGTTTTGGAACAGTGTCCACAAAAACAGTAGAGAAAGAAGTGGCACTTTGTCTATATGTTGCACAACACTCGGCGATATTACCTGTCGACCATTTGAGCAACTTATGTGCTAACAAATTTAGTGACAGCTCTGGGTCTGCAGTACGACTCCATAGAACAAAATGCTCAAACATAATAAAAACTGTTTTGGCGTCAAACTTTTGGGAAGAGCTGCAAACGGATATTGGGGACTCAAAATATAGTCTTTTAATTGACGAGACAACAGATATTAGTGTCCTCAAACTTCTTGGTAAGATTTAAAATTACAAAAATATATGAGTTGATGTTGCCAATTTTAAGATTTCTTTCTACTTCTGATTTAGGAATCGCAATAAACTACTTTTCTGTGCAAAACCAAAAAATTATTTCAACATTTTTGACACTCGCATCTTTGGAAGACGGTTACGCAACTTCTGTGGCTGATGCGGTCAGAAATGAGCTCAAGCGGTTTAAGTTAAATTTGAATAATTTGATAGGCATTGGAACCGACAACGCCAATGTCATGTGTTATGTACACGTCTTTAAAACTTTAAAAGTTTGAATTAGCTGACAGTTCTTTATGTATTTCAAAAGGCTCCGTTAAAAATCCCTAAAGTGTCTGACACAAGGTGGCTCTCTATTGAATTGGCGGTCTCCCGCATTTTGGATCAGTGGCATGAGCTCAAACTGCATTTCACCTTAGCAGCGTCAAATGAAAAGTGCCTTAAGGCTCAATTTTTAGCAGACTTGTTTGACGACATAAATTATATTTATTTGGTTTTTCTGCGGCCGATTCTTTGGGAGATGCAAAGGGTCAACAAATGCTTTCAAAGCAACCAAACCAATTCGACTGAGCTCTTGAATGAGCTAATCATTGCTATTAATTCCCTAAAAAAAGGAATAATACCTGACGAATCTAGCATCGACATCCTGGAAATGGACAATTTCGACAGTCACGTCGTAAACGACTTAAAGCACGGCTACGAATTTGAGAAGGCAATTGCGAAGATTAGAGACCAGAATATAGTACAAGAAATTCGATTGACTTGCGCAAATTTTATTAGCGAATTAATAAAACAATTAAAACAAAGGTAAATAATTATTTATGAGTATTGAAATATGTATTCAAAAAACTTTCATTTGTTTTTTAGATTACCGGATAACTACCAAGTTTTAAAAAATATGAACTTGTTTTCGTGCAACAATATTTTGCGCACGAAGAAAGACAGTATTTTGCCAGTTTTGGAGTACTTCAAAGCCAAACATATTGAAAAAATTGAGCCGCAATACAATAGTATTCATTTGGTCAATTGGATCAACAATAATAATAACGAAAAGTTTTGGGCAGAAGTATTGACTTATAAGGATTCCGGAGGCAACAACAAATTTGAGGAATTAGCAAGTTTTGCTATCTCGTTGCTGTCCTTACCGTGGTCTAATGCAGAAGTTGAGCGAGTCTTTAGTCAAGTTAACTTGGTTAAGACAAAAATTAGAAATCGAATCAATCTCGATATGCTCAACTCAATTTTGTGCATTAGGTAGAAATAATATAATTTGTATTCTACATTAAATAATGACGATACTTTTGTTACAGATATGGATTACGTAGGTCAAACAAATGCTGCTTTGATTACATTCTACCCCAAAAATACATGAAATTAGTTGGCACA
>VNJZ01002232.1:0-52599 GCA_008042795.1 Drosophila asahinai | reverse complement strand
TTATCTGCCGGCATATCGACACTGCGCACTTGGGAGCCTGATGATAATGATTATTAGGAATTTAGCAGAAAAAAATGTATATTGGCACTCACCCAGACTGAAGTATATAGCTCCATGGATGGCTTCATCCAGAAACTGCTGCAGATCTACATGTAGAGCCCTTGGGGGCTGAATATGCAGTCCACCCACGGGAATCATGTTGTAGGAAATAGGCCTGGGAGATGCCAGAGGCATGTAGCTGTTAAGCAGAATGACGGAGATATTCCTCTCCAGCTCCTTGGCAGTGGGAACTCTGTCTAGCAACTTGGAGAAGTGCTTCCTGAGGACAGCGTCCTGCTTGGGGTAATAGGAGAACTCCCTAATGAGATCTTCGGACCCACTGATGGCCACATTCCCGATGCGTTCCCACAAAGACATCTTGTCGGTATAAGGCATATACGCGTGAGGAACATACGACCAGGGAGACACTACTCCGAACAGCTGACTGAGGTAGTTGGCATAGCCGAAGGTGGAGATGGTGATGATGGGTATCTGGTAGAGGTGGCCCAAGATGAGGGCTCCCTCGTTGAAGAACTGCTCGGCCAGCAGGAGATCATACTTCCCAACTTTATCCTTGGCATTGATTACCGCCTGAATCTCGGGCTGCTCGAAGGCAAAGTCTGTGCAGTGGACGCCCATCACATTGACAATTCGGAGGAAGGTCAGATTGTCTACATCGGTCATTTCCAGAATAGTGCTCTTCTTGGTCATCTCTTGGACTGAAGGATAACGGTTAGATTTTGAAATTGTATTATTCTTTATAAGATTTACTCTCCGGCCAGAAATTGTACTGCGGAATCACAATTTCCTTGTAGTTCGGACCCAGCTGCTCCTTGGCTAAGGAAAAGGGAGTGATGAAGGTGACTTCATGCCCTCGCTTTACCAGTTCCCGGATAATGGCATTGGTCATCATAAAGTGGCTCTTTCCGGGAAAGATGAAGGCCGCGAGGATGCGGTAGCCAGCACCCAAGTCCAGCTGCTGAAGAGCCACCAGACTCAGGAGCAAGATGCGCGGAAGACTCCTAAATAGCTGGAAAATATAAATTTATATAATAATTCAAGCTCTCAAAGATGTCATCTAACAAACTTCTAATGAGAATTTCTCTTTTCTTAAATGAAAATTACTTTAACAGAACTTGTATTTTTGTACTAAAACTCAGTATATTAATATAGTTAATTTGGAGTTACAAGTAAGTCAACAAACCATTCTAATTCCTACTAGTCTTCCACTGAAAATGTATGAAACTCAACGACCTTTCTAAATGACAACTCTCAGAGGTCTGCGGATTGGCATGGATGAAATGCTTTGTCTAAAACTTATGCTGATAGTTAGATAATGATAGGGATGCTGATAAAGCCCATGGCGGGGTTGCCATTTAATCTAATCAAGCCATGGCTTGGTCTCCTAAAATACCGCAAGCATATTTAAGGTTCTTCTGTAGATAATATTTAATAAACAATTTTTTTTAACAAGAAATGCCTTAACAACTTTAAAAACTAGCTTAATGTGTTGTCTTTAATTCTTCTTGGCCTTCTTTGCAGTTTTTATGGACTTGGAGCTCCTGCGGAAGATGGAGATTAACAATAGAAATGGCAGAAGTATGAGGATAAGTCCTAGACCGATGATATCTAGAAGGTAGAACTGGTACCAGGGTAGCTGTACCCCAGCGGAGACCAGATGGGGAGCTCCTCGGTGCTCGATTACATATTCAATCCAGTACATTGCCGTGTCCATGGCGCTGAGGGGTCGATCGCGGAACACCTTGGATGCCCGCTTCATATTGTTCTTGTACTTGGGATTCTCGATGAGCTCAAGCAGTGATCCTCTGAGCTCTTTTTCCGTGATTGTCCGATAATCCAGACCCAAGGCATAGCCCGCCTTCTTGCTCTGCTTGATGTTCAGATGTTGATCACAATACACAGGCATGCCCAGGATCGGAACGCCATTGTACACTGCCTCCTGGGTGCCCAAGAGTCCTCCGTGGGCGATGAATACTTTCACATTGGGATGTGCCAGGATATCAGCTTGAGGTAACCAACTCTGCACTTTGACATTGGAAGGAAGATTGGGGATTGTCTCATCTTCGAATTTCCACAAAATGCGCTGCTTCAGGCTGCCAAAGACATCCAGGAATATCTTGAGCTTATCTGCCGGCATATCTGCACTGCGCACTTGGGTTCCTGATGGTGTTGGTTATTAGCATTTTTAACGTAGTTAATGAGAAAAGAGTATCTTGATATTTACCCAGGCTGAAGTATATAGCTCCATGGGTGGCTCCATCCAGAAACTTCTGCAGATCCTCGGGCAGAGCCTTCGGGGGCTGAATGTGCAGTCCACCCACGGGAATCATGTTGTAGGAAATGGGACGTGAAGATGACAGTGGCATGTAGGCGTTCAACAGAATCGCAGAAATATTCCTCTCGAGTTCCTTCACAGTCGGAATCCTATCGAGTAACTTGGCGAAGTGCTTCTGAAGAATGGCATCCTGCTTGGGATAGTAGGAGAATTCCCTCATGAGATCTTCGGAGCCACTCATGGCCACATTCCCGATGCGTTCCCACAGAGTCATCTGATCGGTGTAGGCCATAAAGGCGTGGGGGACAAAGGACCAAGGAGACACTATGCCCACCAACTGGCTGTGAAAGTTGGCGAACCCAAAGGACGACGTGGTTATGATGGGAATCTGGAAGAGGTGTCCCAGGATGAGGACTCCCTCGTTGTAGAACTGCGGTGCCAGCAGCAAGTCGTACTTCCCGACCTTATCCTTGGTATTGATTAATTCCTGGACGCCCGGCTGCTCGAATGCAAAGTCAGTGCTCCTAAGACCCATTATATAGACCAACTGGACGAATGTAAAAGTGGACAAATCACTCATCTCCAGAACGGATTCCTTCTTGGTCAGTTCCTTAGCTGAAGGATACAGGATGTTAGAAGACCTGGTTACTGAATTACTGAGCCTACTCTTACTTTCTGGCCAGAAATCGTATGGCGGAATAACAATTTCCTTATAGTTCGGTCCCAGCTTCTCCTTGGCCAAGGAGAACGGGGTGATGAAGGTGACTTCGTGCCCTCGTTTCACCAGTTCCCGGACAATGGCATTGGTCATCATAAAGTGACTCTTTCCGGGAAAGAAGAAGGCGGCCAGGATGCGGGAGCCAGCTCCCAAGTCCAGTTGCTGAACCAGACTCAGGAGCAAGATGTGCAGAACACTCCGGAATTGCTGTTGAAATATTAAGGTAGGTTTTGTGAATGGTTATGTTTTTATTTTGTTAGGAACAGTGGTTTATAACTGGAAATTCTCTTATATTCTTTTAATATTTCCAAGCTCTTTCATAATAATAAAAAAATAATTTTATATTAAATAAATAAGGACAACTAACCATTATTCTTTATAAGGAAATCAATCCACAACCGACTAGAACGGCGGCCCTCGAACGACTGCGATCAGGAAATTATTGGTAGGTTTTGTTTGTTTAAAAGGTGCTCGATCGCATGCTTGATTGATTCAACCCGTTATGAAATAAGCTAGAACTAGTTGCCAGGGGTAGGCAAAGGCTCGCTGGCTGCGAAATGATTGCTTTGGAGATTTATGCGGAGAACTAGATTTGTTTCTGATAGGTGAAGGGGCTACGTCAATCTCATCAATTCAAATGTAAACAAGCTGCCAAGCATGTGTCTAGTTATAGAGAAGCTATTATTAAAATTATCACGTCTAACTGGATCGACCTGGAAATTTAACATAGTTCAACAAACTAATGAATAAATATACAATTTCTTTTTATTTCATACTATCTTCAACCTTGATTTTCAACCTTTCATCTACAACATAATTTCCTTAACTGCCTCGAGTAATTTGCAGGCTGTAATAGGTCAGTTTCTGGAGAGGATCAGGCACTTGAATGTCCTTTAATATATTAAATAAATCGAAGATACTTTTAAAGCATACTTTTGGGGCTTGTCATTTAATTCGAAGGAAATAACGACGCATCTTTTAAGCTGAAGCGATGAGCATCAGACTAATACCGAAAAAGGCCAGTGCATACTTTTGGGGCTCTTCATCAAATAATTGTGCATCTTTTAGGCTGAATAAAGTAAGAAGCGACAATGAAAAAAAATGGCATACTTTTAGGCTGGTTATATACTAGCAAAGTAAATTAAATACCAGGAGAACAGAAATGTAAGCTGGTAGATGCTGAGCTCTCAGCTATGCGTCTCTGGGGCTCTCTCTCTCTTTGGGATCTCTCTCTCTTTGGGATCTCTCTGTCTGAAAACTGTTATATTATCTTGAAGCGCATAACAGGCCATCCTCTGCCTGGTATTTCTGTTTGCCTGGTACCTGAAAACCTTTACAGTGGGTTTTTCATCCAATTTTCATTAAATTTCCAACCGAATTCAACATGGATGAGAATGAAATACCAGGCAAACAGAAATGGCAGCCGGTAGACGACCAACTCTCAGCCTAAGTTTATCTTTGGGTTCTCTCTCTCTTGGTTCTCTCTGGCCTAAATCTGTTATATTAAGTTTAAGCGCAGAAGAAGTTATCCTCTATCTAGTATTCCTGTTCGCCTGGTATCTAAAACCCCTTAAAGTGAGTTTTATCATCCAAATTCCATACAACTTCCCCATTGATGAGAATGAAATACCAGGCGAACAGAAATGGCAGCTGGTAGACGATGCCTTTTAGACAAACTTTATTAGAACAGTTATCTTAGGATCTCAGATTATTTGTAAAATGCCTAAAAGTATGCAATTTTTTCACTATTCGGCTAAAAAGTTTCCATCAGTGTTTAATTTTGTCTCTTTATTAACAATTTTTTAGGTCTTTCCAAGAGCATATTAAGGCCAAAAATAAAGTTATAGCCAAATGCAACATATTTTTGGATTCGCAATTAAAATCACAATTATTTAAAATTAAAATATTGAAAATATTAGAAAAAAAAAAATTCCCGATTTTTCAAATTTTGGTAAGGGGTTACATCATTAAAATTTGCAAAAATGAAAAAAAAATTTTTTTTTGTAATTTCCAAAAGCAATTTGCAGATTAATTACCTAAATTAAAACTAACATAGAAAAGCTTTCCGAATTGAATTTAAGGCTTTTTTGGCTTAGTTATGACTATTTTTAGCATTGACTTTCCCAAAAATGGTAATAATGGTTTTAACAGAGTTAAGCTTTGTGCAACGTCTTAAATACTAATAAAATTATGCTATTAATAATAGATTATACAGCTTTGCTAATGTTTTTATTAACTTTATTGTTCATACGTTTTTCCTTATATAAAAAATAACTCAAGAGTTACTAATTTTTCTTAGTTTTCTTGTGCTTCTTGTCGCTGCCCATCAGCAGTCGAATGGCCAGCCAAATGGACAGGATCCCCAGTATCAAAATAGCGACGGCAAAGGCAATCACGTCAAGCAGATAAAACTGGAACCAGTTGAGGTCCAGGCCAGCGGATCGCATGTGAGGGGCACCGCCATGCCGGATGACATACTCGATCCAATAGACGGCGGTGCGACGTGGCGCCTGCGGCCGATCCCTGAAGATGTTCGACACCCGCTGGATGTTCTCCTTGTAGGTGACATTATGGATGAGCTGGAGCAGGGAGTGCCGCAGGATCTCCTCGGTAATGGACTGGAAGTGCAGGCTGATGGCATAGCCGCCCAGCACGGCCTTGTTCATGTTCAAGTGCTGGACAAAAAGGGTAAAAAGATAAATATTTCGATTATCCCAATTACTATCCCACCTGGTCGCAGTAGAAGGGAATCCCCAGCATGGGCACCGCATAGTGGACACCCTCCTGGGTGCCAAAGAGGCCGCCGTGCGTGATGAACACCTTGACGTGACGATGGGCCAGGATATCTGCCTGGGGCAGCCACTTCCGCACCATCACATTCCCGGGCAGCCGGTCAATGCTCTCGTCCTCGAATTTCCACACCACGCGCTGCTGGAGGGAGCTGAATACGCGCAGGAACAGGCTCAGCATCTCCGGCGGCATGTCCTTGCTCTGGACATTGCTGCCCAGGCTAAAGAAGATAACTCCCGCCTCGCCGGCGCCGTCCAGAAAGGCCTGTATGTTCTGGGGCAGATCCTTGGGCGGGTATATGTGCATCCCACCCACCGGCACCATGGCATCCACCGTGGGACGTGCCGTGGTCAGCGGTGCGTGACTGTTGAGCAGCATCACCGAGATTTGCCTCTCCATCTGCCTGACCTTTGGCACCTCAGCTGCAGGGAACAACAACAATGAGTCTCGGGGGGTAAGCTAATCCCTTCAAACTCACCCAAAACGGGGCCAAAAAACTCCCTGGCCACCGCATCCATCTTGGGAAAGTAGTTGAGCAGCCGGTCCAGGTCCTCGTACAGGGAAGCATAGGAGTTCTTCACCCTCTCCAGGAAACTCATGCGATCCGTGAAGGGCATAAAACCATGGGGCACAAAGGACCAGGGCGTGATCAGACCCATCATCTGGCTCATATGATTCTCGTAGCCCAGGGTGCTCGTGGTCACCACGGGTACCTTATAAATCTTGGCCAGGGCCAAGAAGGCCTCCTGGTAGAACTGCTCGGCCAGCAGGAGATCAAACACCCCTTCCGTCTTCTGGGCATGGATGAGAGCCTGGACCTTGGGCTGCTTGAGAGCATGCTCCGTGGTCTTCAGCCCGATGATCTCGAGCATCTTCAGGAAGTCGTGGTTGGTCATGCGGGTCAGCTCGAACAGGTGCTGGGCTCCAAAGTTCAACTTGACTTTAATTGGATTGGATTTCGCCAGATAATGATGATGAATTAGTGGAGCTGATCTCATGGATTTGTTTTCGCTTTTTTCACTCACCATCGTGCCAGAAATCATAGACCGGTTCGATCAAGATCTCCGTATAATTGCCGCCCAGCCGTTCTTTGGCCAGGGAAAAGGCCGTAATCATGGTCACCTGGTGGCCACTTTCCACGAGTTCCCTCATCAAGGCCGTGTGCATCATAAAATGAGATTTGCCTGGCCCAGGAATATTTTAATCTATTTTTTATTTTATTTTATATTAAATTTGTAACCAAACATTACCTGGAAAAGCGTAGACTGCCAGTATTTTGGCTCCATCAGCTAATTCTAGCTGGGTATAAAAACCACCAGCTAGAAGGAGTCCACATAGCAGTGTCAAGTGCATTGTGGCTATTTTTTAAACTTTAAATTCTTTTTATTAATATTTGTTAATTCAAGTTCTTCAGCTTTACCTTCCTCTCCAGCTGAAGGTTGTAAGTTGAAAGATGAAAGCTTCTTCTTGTTGAATTAAGAGAGTCTGACCTTTGTCCAAATTACTGCGAAATATACAGCTTAAAATCCACAAAAGCTAATCGATTAAAATTGGGTGTTGCTAACTTGATACTTCATTCGTATGTAAAGGGTAATAAAAGCTAGATTAAATACATTTCTCATTCTCAACTCACTCGTAAAGGTACTAATAGTTATTATTTTTGATAAGATTACTTTGTATATAAAGTCATCAGAAGATATCATAGGAAAATCAGAAGCAAACTTATTGAGTTATAACACTACATTATTGCTTTTAAGATGTGGGAAAACCATGAAACATAAAAAACCAATCGATCATCATATTTAGTTGACACATTTTGCACTCCAATAAAACCTTCAGTGACTGATGGTCGGAACATAGTCTCATAACACCATAATAAATCGAATATTTTGAAAATCTAAGAAAATATAGCAAAGTCAGAAGCAAACTTATTGAGCTATGATACTAAATTGTTGCTTTCAACATCATATTTAGTTAACTCCTTCTGCGCTTCTATGATGGTTTAAGTTATCATTCACGAATCCAGTGTCGTAAAACCATAATCAATTGAATATATTGAAAGTCTAAGAAAATATTCATGAAGTACACATGGCAATCAATCTTCGATCAGTTTGTATGGCAAACATTTGCTGAGCACAATTTTTTTTAGTTATTGATATGATCACTTTGTATATAGCATCAAAATCAGATAAATAAATAGAATGGGGATATGACACTACACTTTGTTGCTTTCATAAATTGTAGTTATTATTCACCGACTAAAATATACTACTATATTTTTAAGTTTATATCATTTATTTATTCATCTAAGTATACATTATTTATAATGCCAAATATAGCTCTTTCTGGACTCCAATGAAACCACCAATTAAGTGTCATTACTCCATAATCTCTACAACACTTTGTAATCAGTTCCAAACCATTGACATTGCAAACACTCGTTAAAGCACAAATTGTTTACATTTGACAAGATTTATTAATATGAAAACCGCCTTCCGAGTGCACGTAATCAGCATTTACAGTATAGACGGCAATTGAATTGATGTTCGCGTGCCGGAGAAGCGTTTTCACTTGAGAATACGGCGGAGAATTCTCAGTTGTAGCCGCTGGAACCTCCGATTGAATACTGAACTTGAGCTGTAGTTCGATGACAGTTTTGAGCTGCGTTTCTATTCTAAAAGGGGAAACAAATTGAATTGAGTCTGTGAGAGATAAGATCCGAGCAATTAAGTAACACTTCCCCTCGAATCAAGCTTTCTTAATCGTTTTATTTTCATTTTTGAAACGTATTTTTGTTGCATTTTAAGTTGTGTGTGTGTTTGGTCCTTAGAAACTACGAATTAAGCAATCGATCGTTACATTAGGTGTAATTATTAAGTTAGGCTCTAGTTAAATTTAAAGTTAACGTTAAATTAATTAGTATAACCTTATACGAACCCTCCATATTCGATACAAATTGTTTAAATTATTCTCGTCTTTATACAAAAATCACATTCGATTCGTGGTTATGTCTTCGTATTCTGGTTAAATGTCTTGTGAACTTGGTTCGAGTTCAATTAGGCTTTTAAGTGCTAACTTGATATATGCAATTAACAAAACTCCTTCCGACCGGCCGTCGATGGCTTTTCTCGTATCTGGTTTCTCATTTTCCAATTTCAAAGATTTTCCAGACAAGCCAAGCGGGAAGGTGAAGTTTTTGTGGC
The DNA here is from genome assembly GCA_008042795.1 of Drosophila asahinai. Taxonomy (NCBI): domain Eukaryota; kingdom Metazoa; phylum Arthropoda; class Insecta; order Diptera; family Drosophilidae; genus Drosophila; species Drosophila asahinai. Next base: position 43,553 of record VNJZ01002232.1, on the reverse strand, counting down.
GAGCAGGCGGCTGATGGTGAATTATTAGTATTAGTCTAGGCCTTAAAGCTAAGGAGCTTAAGTGAAATTCAATTTGCGGTTGTACGTATGCAGGGGTTGGTGGTGGTGATAGGACTTTCGTCCTGGGTGTTATGTACGGTGTGAGCTGTGTGTGTGTGTTATATGAACTCTGTGCAAAAGCCGGCTAATTGGGGCCAGTCGTCGAGAAAAATGGCCGAGGCGGAAGCTGCTGCTGCTACGGCTGCAGTTGGTGCCATTCCATATGGGTGAGCATATGGGCGCAGCTCCTCCGTTGCTCGCTCTCCTCCATTCCCTATCCCTTTGTGTTGCTTTCCCAAAACAAAAAGTAAACAAAAAGAAACATTGGAGCCGTGATAAATAATTCCCCCGTTGACTCCTGCGGCGGCACGTGCTCAGAATCTTGGTCTCGTCATCTCATCCTTGGCTCTCCCTAGATGTACTTGGATATGTAGCGCTTCTGGATGAGTCGGCCGGCCTTGCGCTTCAGGATGGTGAAGCGTATTAACTGCTAATCGCTGAAGTGCGGCGACTGCGGCGGCACACGTGGGTACAGCTGTTGTGGGAGAAAAGGAAAGGAAAAAGGAGTTCAGTTCCAGTTCCTGCGTGAGTACGTGGCGCTATTTGGTGGACTCACCCCCAGGAGGTTCCGGGGCACGTAGCCCTCCTCGCCGCCGGCATTGCGCGCCCACCACCACTCGTTCTCGGCATCGTCGCCCTTGCGCAGCACGATCAGCGGCTCGTTGACGTGGAAGGACAGCTCATCGCCGTTCTGGGCCTCGTAGGAGAAGACGGCGTACACGTCGCCATTGTGCAGGATGCCCAGCTTCTCCTGAATGCCTGTGAGGGGATACAAAAATAATAGGGGATTTAGTGGGGATTTTTATTTGAGTTAAGAGGGGTGTTGGGATTTAGAAGAGTACGAAATTTAGCAAGCTTTATCCTTATAATTGATAATATAAACAATAACTAAGGTTCAAATATTAATTATTTCTGTCTAAACATCTCAGGAATTAATTTCTCCTTTGACTTGAACCCATTTTCTTGGGGATTTAGTGGGAATTTTTATTTGAGTTAAGAGGGGTTTTAGAAGAGTACGAAATTATCCTTAAAATTGATAATGTAGGGAGTGGGTCTCATAAAACAAAGATCTAAGGTTTAAATATAAACTCTTTCAGGGAAAACTTCTCAGAAAACTAATTTATCTTTCGACTAGAACCCTTTTTCCTGAAAATCCTCTCTAAAACACTGTTCTCCCTAAAACCCTTCAAGCAAAAACCCTTTACTCACTGTACAAATACTCGGAGCATCCATCGAAGCCCTCCTCATCCTCCTCGCACTTCTCCGCCGGCGTCTCGTGATCCGAGAGCGTGGAGGCAAACAGGCAGGCGCCGCTCTCCACCAGGAACTTGACCATGGACAGGTTGTTGCAGCTGGCGGCACAGTGCAGCGGCGTCCAGCCATCCGAGTCCTGGGCATTCACATCGCAGCCGAATTCCACCAGGAATCTAAGCCCAAGAAAATGATTAATTAAAGGAAAACAAAAAGGAAACGGACACCTACTTGACAATGTCAAAGTGTCCGGCACAGATGGCGTTGTGGAGAGCGGTGATGCCCTCGTCGTTGGCCGCACTGGGATTGGCCACCTGCATGGCCGTCTTCTTCACCAGCTCCAGTTCCCCCTCCAGGCTGGCGTCCAGGAGCAGGGCCAGGGGATCAAAGCTCACGCGGCGTGCCAGCTTGGGCTTGCTGTTCCCAGTTCGCTCCTTGATGTTGCTCGTCGTGGTCGTGGTGGTGGCTGCCGGGGAGGTGGTGGTGCTGGCCTCCTGCTGACTGACCGCTGGAGCTGCCATGCGATCTGTTTCATCCGCGCTGGACTCGCCACCGCTGATGGGCGAGTGCTGGGGCGAGGCTTCCGGCGAGGCTGTCGCCTTCAAGGCCTCGGGTGTCTGCCTGGTTCCGACTGCCGGTTCCGATTTCCGCTGGCTCTGCAGCTGCAGGAGCACCGGCTGCTTGGGCTGGCCATTGGTGGTGGTCTTGAGGCGCGGCTGCTCGAACAGCGGCTGCTTGCGGATGGTCAGGGGCTTGGCCTTGATGGGCAAGTTGTCGTTGATGTTCAGCGACTGCAGGCCAAAGGTGGCTGTCTGGGTCTTGGCTGATGTCGATGAGGAAGCTGCTCCAGTCGTACCCGTTCCCGCTCCCGCTGAGACTGAGGCCTCCACTGGCGATGGCTGTTCCGTGGGCGACATCTTGCTGGGCTTGGGAGGCAGCGCCGGCCGCGGATCCGTCATCACCACATTGGGCGCCACACGGTTCACCTTGGGGCTGTAGGTGATCATCTTGGGTATGGAGCTGCTCCCGCTGGACACCGAGTTGGGCGCCACACTGCTGATGGGCTTGCGCGGCGGCACTGCCAGGTTGCTCACCTGCACCTGGAGCGGCTTGGAGGCGGCATTGGAGACGGCCATGGCCACGGACTTGCTCACAGCTCCCAGGGGCATGCTGTGCACGGTCAGCTGCTGCTGGGTGTTGCGCTCCGAGAGGGTCTCGCTGGTCACCGATATCTCGTTCTTCTTCAGCTGCTGATCCTGGCTGTCCTTGGCCGCTGCCTGCTGCTGCTGCTGCTGCTGGTTGAGCTTGTTGATCAGGGCGGAGGCCGAGCTGCTGCTGCTGCTGGAGGAGATGCTCTTGGGGATCTTGCTGGCCGAGGCTGGCGGGGATGTCGTAGTTACTGCCGCTGCTGCACTGGCTGCTGCTGCCGCCTCTACTGCTGCCTGAGCTGCCGCTGCCGCCGCCGCTGCCGCTTCCCTATCCCTCTTCTTGGGTCCCACCTCCGCGTAGATATGTGTGGTGCTGTCCATGGCCTCACTCTGAGCCTGCTTGCGCAGCTCCGCCTCCGTCTTGGACTTCTTGGCCAGCTTGGACTCGTCGCTCTCGCTGCTGGAACTGGTGGCCACTGGCACGGGCACTGGGACCGGCACGGATCCCGCAAAGAATCCACTGTTCTTGACATGCGTCAGGTCCTGGATGAGCTGATTCTGCTGGTTGGTATTGGCCGTGGCCGCCGCATGCTTCATGCCGCCGCTCAGGTAGCTGGCCGTGCTCGTGATGGTCGACTTCTGGGGCGTGTGGATGAAGGGCTCCACGGCGGCCACATTGCCGCGTGCCCGGCCAGCGGCGGCGGCGGCAGCAGCGGCCGCCAGCTGGTTGACCTGCTTCTGGAGCAGTTGCTGCTTCAGGGCGGCCACTCCGCCATGCTTGCCAGCTGGGCCAGGTTGCTGGTAGGCCAAGGTCTGTTGTTGCTGCTGCTGCTGCTTCTGTTGCTGCTGCTGCTGTTGATGTTGCTGCTGTTGATGTTGCTGCTGCTGCTGCTGCTGGGCTGTGGCTGCTGCTGCCGCCAGCAATTGCAACTGCTGCTGCTGCTGCTGCTGTTGCTGTTGCGCCTGTTGTTGCTGCTGCTGCTGCACCTGCTGGAGTTGCTGGTGCTGCTGCTGCTGCTGGTGATGGGTGTTGGCCTGCTTCTTGCGCTGCAAGCGTGTCTGCAGCTCGTAGATCCTTTGGTCCACCGAGCGCAGCTCCGCCTGCCTTTGCTGCAGGGCCTCGCGTTGCATGTGCAACCTGGCATCCTGCTGCAGCGACAGCTGGTTGCGGTACTGCAGAAAATAATAAATAAATAATAAATTAAATAAATATTTAATACACTAAATTTCAAGAGGTATAGATTGCTGCTTCTCCTCGAAACCCACCATCAGTTCTCGTCTCAGCTTCTCCAGCTCCCGGGAAGCCTGCGGCGGCAGGGATTGGCCCACGCCATTGCCCGTGGCTGCCAGCAGATTCACCGGACACCGGCGGTCACGTCGCAGCTCCTCCAGCTGGCGGGTCAAGGCCTCCACTTTGGCCACCGCCAAACTGAGCTCCTTCTCCTTCTCACTAAACAAAGCCCGTATCGAGTCCAGGTCATTGCCTGCAAATAATTTGAATAAAAACAAAAAATAATGTTTTATTTAATATAAAAAACACATGCAAGATAATCAGCAAGTTTGGCAAAACTAAACTTCGTTTAATTTGGCCATTTAACATGCTTCCGGTTAATAGGTGGCCATTAACCATTAAATATAAATGAGGTAATAAAAGTGAATGGTGCACATTCGTTGACCACTTCCTTTTAGGCCAATAAATTTTGCTTATTGAGATTTATTCGGGAGTTACATGACCGAAATAGGAATGGAAATTGGGTATTTTGTTTGATTTTAAGCAGAGATTGTTGGGATTTTAATTTCTTTTATTAAATGGGAATTTAATTTGTAGAAATTCGAATGGAAATAGGGGAAAATATCTAGATTTTAGTTTGGAATTTATCTAATTAAAAAGGAATAAATAGAAAAGTGAGCAAATTAATTTTTATTAATTACAAAAATGTTTTGAATTCCTCTGAAATCCCTACAAACTCCTGGCTAGATTTGAGCTAAGGACTTATTTAAATAGACTTAGTAGAAGAGTGTGCAAATTCACTTTTATTAACTACAGAAATTAATTAAATTCTACTAAGAATGTGTTAAAATCTACTTGAACTCTTGGCTTAATTTATTTCAATTTAACTCAAGTTAGTTTTAATTAAAAACCACCTAATAATATTTCACAATTCTTATGATTTTCTTTACCTTTTCCTATCCTACAAGTCTTCATGAATTTCCTCAAAATATATGTTAATTTTTATAGCAAAATAAAACCCTCTTGTAATATCCTAATCCCTGAGAAACCCCCTCGTATTTAATGAGCAAATATTTACCCACGCTCCGGATTATTATGTTTCATTAAGATGCTCTTAAGACTCGCAAGTATTCCTCGTGGGAAAGCCGCAATTAAAATTATTTTAGTCCTAATTCAAAGCAGAGCAGAGCCTTTTCCTCAAGTGTTGCCTGGCTCTTAATCAACTCGTTATTGCAAACCATTCGTTAGCCGCACTAACTATTTTATAATCACCGGCCACTACCGCTCCTGCCCCTCTGTTTTCCTTTCGTGGATCTGGATTTGGATTTGGGTTGCCTGTTCAAACTAATTACAGCCACAACACAGGGCGCCAGCTCATTAACATAATACCCCTGTATAGTATCCCGTGTGTGTCCTGTGTGTGTGCGGGACCAACATCTTCTTAGCCATGTTCAAGAGGCGTTGTTGCCGCCGCCTTCGCCGCCCACAGGCAATCATAAAGGACAACAAAGTGGCACACATACATAAATTAAATTCACACACGCAAGGGGGGAAGGGCCAAGAGGACGAAGGATAAAGGCAGGCCAGCAGCACTCAACACGGTTTTAACACATGTTAATTCACCCAGAGCAGCCCTCTTCTCCACTCAGCCAACGGTGCTTAACTCAATTGGAGAGGGAAGCTTAGGACGCGGGATAGGATATCCCAAGCAGATGCACTTCACAGTGGCACTTCGCCACTGTCCTTGGAAACAAAACCCCCCTCGGACCATGCTCGCGTTTACACTGTGATGCACTTTAATTTATAAAACTAAAAATAATTATAATTAAATATTTAAAAAAAATTAAGAAGTGACTTTTAGCCAATAATATAAGAGCAGATATTGTCAGAGGCAAGGAGAAGGCTAGGATGTTGTTTCTATCCTTTCAGGATCCAATTCTGATTAAATTCAGAATTTTTCTGTTTTAAAATTTGAATCTGTCTTTCTATAATTTCTTTTCAGGCTCCAAACCTGATAAAATTCAATATTTTTGTGTTCTAAATATACCACAATAAATAGAACATATTCTTAAGTCTTGTCTGTGTTTGTTTATTCCATTAAATTAAATATTAATAATCTTAGTCTTAGGACCTTCACATCTCTGATTAAGAATTACCATTACGCTAGACGGCTATTAAAATGCAAATTTCTGAGTATTCAATTTAATGTGATTAAACGATACCTACACTGTGCCAAATTAATGGTAATTCAAAGACTCAAGTTTAGCAGAACTTATATGGGATATTTTATTAAATATTTATCTTTATTAAAAATACCTTAAATTCCATAGTAAGAAATAGTTTAAGGGAAGAAATCTAAATCCATAAAATATTTGCAAAGCTAAAATGGATATCCAAAATTTGTTTAAGTTTGCAATAAAGGAAATCCCTAAAATAATATTTATTTAAACATATATATATTTCTTTACCTTTTCCTATATATATTTCCCTTTCCTAACAAATTATTTACAAGATCAAACCTCATTCAATAACCTTCCCGCCAAGTGAAAACCTCTAACCTATGCCATAACCTTACAGATCCCCTTTTCCTATTAATCACAACCTCCATAAATTCCCCTAAAAATGTTCCAATTTTTTTTTAGATATTTCTAAAGGTGTACTCACTCAGCGTGACATTGTAGGTCTTCTGCAGGTCCACTTGACCCCGCAACGCTCTCAGGCGTCGCAGCTTGGACTCCTGTGCCTCCACGCGCTCCCTTAGCCGCCGGAGCCGCTCGCCCTCCGCGCTGGCAACGGCGCTGCGCACCTCCTGCGACTTGAGGAAGCGCAGGCGCTGCTCCTTGGTGGCCAGCAGCTGGTGCTGGCTGTCGATTTGCTGCTGCTGTCTCAATGCCATCGCCCTCAGTTCGGCTGACGTCAGCCTGCTGGGCACCTGCAACGGGCAAAATTAACGAGGGATTGGGGATTAGGATTATTATACGATTGCGATTAAAGGAGGCGTTAGGAGGCGTGTGTGTGTGAGGTCACCCATCCTCCTCTCCCTTTCAAAGTGCCAAATGAAATTTCACAATTTATAATCCGAGGCGAAGCCACCCTGGGAGAAACTCAGCTCAACTCAAAAGTCAAACGGAAAGTTGTCAACGTTCGTGGTCAGCCATAAATCAAGTTATGCTTAAGCTAATTTCGGCTTTTTGTTGCGGCGCAGATTGGATTTGCTCCGGAGATATACTCACATTCAGCTTGGGCTCGCAGGTCACCACCACCACGCCGCGCACGGAGGAGGAGGCGGCCGAGGCGGAGGCGGACGAGGAGCTGGCAGAGGCTGTCGATGATGAGGATGACGACCTGGGCACCGGCATCAGCGAGGCGGGCGGCATCTTGGGCAGATTGCCGGAGACGGGTCGACACACGCAGGTCAACATTTTCGAGGCGCTCTTTGGGTTTCGCTTTTCTCGGTTTTTGATTTATCTTTGATTTATTTGAATTTGGGTCTCGTTGAGGTTCGCTTCTTGTTTAATGCACTGAGAGAAACCGACGTGTTTTGTTTGAGATTTTGAAGGCTTAATCGTTTAGACCATTTCGTTTTTTATTTTGTTTTATATTTCTAGTTGTTATAGGGATTTTTATAATATTTTTCGTATTCATAGGATAGTTAGACTCTTTAGGTTTTAAATAAATCTTGAAATTTTTTATTTCAAGACTTGAAATATTGGCGGATATTTTCTGGCGCATTTTTATAAAAAAATATTTATTTGCGGGTCCTAAAAATCCCAAGTGATTATTCCGAATAATAACAAACAAAAAACCATTCCAAAATACCCATGTATTTTTTGATTTGAAGATCAAGTTTATACCCTAAACCTATTTATAATTCCCAAGTGGTTTTTCTGTGAGAGAAGTTTTGTTAATTTATTTTAAATATCAACTTAAAATGTACTTTATTCACTTGTTACTAAACAACATAGTAGTTTCTATTTTTCTTTATGATGGTACACTTGAAAAAAATCAAATAAAATCATATTTCCATAGAACTAAACACCAAATTTCCTTGAATGGTATTCAAAGACCATCCAATGAATTTAGACAACCAAAACTATATATATAAATGTTAGGTATTCTCCCTATCTTCCTAATAAACTTCAGATTTCATCATGAAACCCCGCTTTTGTCCGCGTGCACTTGCCGTTCTTCCTTTGTCAGTTGGAAAATGCATTCACTGGAATGCGATAGTGTCCTTGACTGCACCAGCAGCAGCAGGAGCAGCCGCAGGAAAGCAGCAGCCAAGCAACAGCGGGAACAGAAGCACCAAATTTGTGTGTTATTTTTTTATTGTTCAAGAAAATATATAGCGGCGGACCGTGCTCACCCTCACCCTCCAAGCCAGAGTAGAAACCAGTGGAAAACCAGGGAAACCCAGTGCCAGCTGGCGCCAGTGCCTCCGCCTTGTACTCGTTAATGGATTTTCAATTCAGTGCCTGATTGAAAGCACACACAAAGTGTGCGTGGGTGTTGGAAAAGTGCACAAGTGTGTGCGCCTGCATGTGGTTGTGCGAGGGTGGATTGAGGGGTTGCTGGCTCTGGGTTCTTTGGGTTTTGCTGCCTTTCGGGGCAACTGTAGTGTTTGCCGAGCACAAAGTGCGCCTGTTTGGTTCGTGTTGCTGTTGTTGCCGTCGTTCGTTGTCAGTGGCAACGGCGGCCGCCCCAAAACAGCCGTGACAATAACAACGCTCGACGGACTTCAGACTACGGACTACGGGATAGTGCTGCCAAAAATCACTTTAAGAGAAACTGCAATATTTATGAATTAATCTATGAGGTTTTCTCAAAACTTCAAGGTTTTTTATGTATTTCTTTTGCATATTTAAACGATTTAAGCTTTTAAAAACATTTATAGATTTTTCTCTTGTTCAAAGAGATTTTCTGTTAATTATCTGGCCTCAAAAGAAGTCTGCATTTTGTTTATATATTTGTTGTATATTATTTATATATTATAACCGTTAGGCAGCACTATGCCTCGATTCAGAACTCGTTTCTCCCCCAACTGAAACAACAAGCAGCAGTTAAAGTCATAGTTGCGTGTACATAATCGCTGGCACTTGCAATTACATAAAGGATACGGGTCGGGCCAGGGGCGGGGCACACGGAACAGAAATATGGAAAACCGGATAGGAGCGGATCTCTAGCCCTAACAGGGGACAGAATGAGCAGAAGTCACAGGCCAATGAGAGCGAGAACGGGAACACCCACGCAGACATACTATGTAGTACACAATAAATACACACTCGAAGGACTAAAGACCGACAGCAAACAATAAAATGCCGTCACGAGGATTGGCCATGGACACGTACCAGAGACGGCCATCGAGTATCCTGTCTACTTCATGCCAGAACACTGCGGATAAAAGGGTCAGGAATATCATAATGGATTCACCATTGAATGGGAAATGCACTTGGTGGGATAGATTTTGAACAAATAGGGAAATAAGGAATGCATATCCAGTCGGAATTGAACTGAAGCTTTATAACATAGCGAGATTGATATAAAAATATAACAAATAAATTATGAAAAGGTTAAATAAAATTATTATACGACTCTAAGCTAGATGGTAGATTTGTTTAGCTATAAAATTATAAAAATCTGTTAACAATAAATGTCCACATCCTTACCAGAAGTACTTTCCATTTACCAAAAATATATAACAATTTTTCTGACTGCTTTCCAGCTCAACCAACCAAGTACTCGCACTCGTTCTGGCCTCGCCAAGAGTACAATTGGCTTGGGTCACCATCACCATCAGCATCACCATCATCATCGTCATCATCAAGTCCAGGGACGAATTGATGACGGCGATGAGGAGGACGATGATGGCGGACTGCAATGGATTGCCTTGGCAAGAGCTGCTTCAATTTGGAGCCCCACAAGATGATCGGATGGAGGACAGGACAGCATCGACTGCAGTCACCTCTGTCCTCACTCGAATTTATTGCCCCTTTTTCTGGGTCACATTATACTCGGAATAAAAAAGAGAAACATTACGCCGAAATGATACACAAAAAGAAAAATAAATGGGAGGCCAGACATATGTCCCAGGACAGCGCGTTTCGCAGCCATAAATCACATGTAAAACAGAGACATCAAATGTCCGGCAGTTGACTTTACTTTACGTTTACGTCCCCGTTAACTGATCTTTGCCATAAAGTTGCCCATAAGCGGTTTGTCAAACTCCCAAGCCCTGAAGCCCGAGGCCCGCAACTTTGGCAACTATTTAGGGCCCAACTTGCTCTATATATAAGTATATATATCTTGCCATAGTTTTAACAAACTTGCTGGCAGCGTAATGAATTAATCTACTTTCCACCGATGCCATCTGGGCAAATATTTGCTTTAAAAAAAAACAGAAAACGAAAGCAAAAACGAAAGCAAAAGCGTAAGCAAACTTTGCCGCAGATGAAACTTGTCGAATGCATTGAGACCGCAAAAACCAAAACCAAAAGGCTCGAGGAGAGGACGTCGCTGAATGTATCCTGGAAATTCAATGTTGCGGCAGCCAGCCAGCATTTTCGAGGAATATTTTCCAATTAACAAAGTTTGTCATAATAACTCGCTCCTCTCGCAGCCAGGAATCCCCAGCATGTAACGAGCAATGTGCTCTGTGCTCTCCGCTCAAGCCCGCTCGCCGTTCCCGTTCCCTTCACTCTATTTACATTTTTGCAGCCATTTATGGCGCTGACGAAGCTAAGCAGCGGGAACAAGGAACGGCAACAGGAGCAGCAGGAGCGGGAGCAGGACCAGCAGCGATGGAATCGGCGACGAAGGACACTCTACCCGCTGCTAGTCACAGGAATTTCAAGCATTTCGCTGGCACAGCGCTAAAAGTGACACACGGTAAAAAAAAGACCAAAAAACTATGTCAAATAATTTCTATCTAATAAGATTAAATTTTAACTAAATTAACCAAAAATAAATATTTCTTTTAAACTCAATAATGTCTGTTAAGAACTCACAACAAAACACATAAATTGGTCATTTAAATGTGTTTAGAATATATATATTTATATTATAATATTCAAATAAAAATGAGCCTTTTTTAAAAAATCTATTAAAACTGTTCTTTAGGGGATAGAAAAAATATATTTAAGCTACGAATTAAGATCTTAAATAGGTCTTAAATAATTCAATAAGGGAGAGCCCTCTAAGAATTTTAAAAGTTCTGAGACATTGTAGAATTTTTAGGGAGCTCTGAAAATAATTTTTTAAAAGGATGTCTTAGTTTATAAATAAGAACCTTTTAAATATATTTAAAATATTCCCAAGATGTTTAAAACATCTCTTCAAATACCACAGATTCTGGAAAATAAGATGAAATTACTTAAACATTTTAGAGAACATTTTTCCGTTATTTTCTATTTATTTCTCTTCCTGCATCGAAAGAAGCGGGAGGCAAAAACGCAACTATTTATGTTGCACAGCGACGACGAAGTACCCCGTTTTCTATTCGAACAAAAAAGGGAATGGGGAAGGGGCTGGGTCCGGGGGCCGGGAGCGTGGCAGGAGTCAACCAATATAATTGTACATTGAAAGATGTCGGGGAAAAGTCGCGACGTCGTCGTGGGCCATTGTATAAATGCCACCGAACTTCTGTGTGTGCGAGTCCTTGCTGTTTTAGCTACTTCTTATACTTCTTATAGCCATTGCCAGTGGTGTTGGAGCAACAAGCATTTTATTGATTTTAGCCCTTTTTCAGGCGACTTTTTCTTCCGTTAAGAGTTATGGAGGGGGATGGAGGACTACGGACTAAGGACTAAGCAGGACATCGCGTGCGCGTTTACGTTTATTGCTAATTTTTTCCTTTTCTGTTCTACTTTTCCTTCCTGCCTGTCGCCATACCTTCTCTTCTTGGCATTCCCCTGTATCCGCCTCCTTGGGCCGGACAATGTCCTTGCTGCACTATTTCCAAATCGATTACAAACAGGATATGCACTGCGGAAGCCTGTTTGATGGAAGTGCCAGCCGCAGCGCAGCGCGTTGAGCGATTAGGGGGCGCAGGACACACACACATCCGGTCCTGATCCCGTCACGGATTGGATTGCCACCGCCATCTCTAGCCTTTGTGGCCATTTTGTATTTTAATTAATTCCAGCAGGTTGGACGGAAGCGGGGAGCCTGCGAAACTTTTGCCTACTAACATCGTGTATAGGTATGTATATACTATATAGCGAGGAAATGTCCGCAACTTTGGCAATTTGTGTGCACCGATGGGAGACGAATGAGCCCCGCTGACGACAACGAGACAAGGACATGGACGCGGACAGGGCAGGGACACACCTGCAATCCACATTCGCACATGTAAATATATATAAGCTAAGGTGTACTGGTATTTATTTCAGGGATGCCGCGCTGAAGCACAAATTAAAAACTTTTGAAAATAAATATTTAATTGCTAAAAAATTAACATCTTTAATTACAAACCAGAAAAACCACAAAATCCTACCAATTAGCAATTATAACATGTTTTAAACCCCAGAAAAAAATTCTAAAAACACGCTTTCCTTTGCCAAATTATAATTTCCACCCGTAGCCCAAGAAAAACCACATTTTGATTGTCAACAAAAACCGGTCAGTGATTTGAAACCACTGTATGAACCGCAGACCCCAAACCCGGTGGCAACCGTGACAGAGTTGCAGCCCTGATAAGCACACACTCACACACTTTATAGCACATACATATAGAGTGCACGGGACCGCACACATATGGTAAATGCGACAAGGATCCTTCGCCTTTGGCTGGCCGAAAATCAAGCTTCACTTTCGTGTTAGTTACTGGAGCAGACATTAGTGGCACTTCGGGCTCTCCTGCCCCGGCTCCAGCCTCTGTCCATGGCAAACGGTTTGTTCCAAGTGGTTTCAGTTGCGAGTGGCTTTTGCCTCGGCAAAAAGTTTTGCACACTCATGTCAGCAAAGGCTGGCAAGGAAGGGACAAGGAGGAGCCTCCGTCTCCGTATCCTTCGCTGGCTGATGCTGCTGAGGGGCTTAAGTCGTCGCTCACGCGAATCTCTCTTCGCACTTCTCGCCCTCACACTCCGCCCGGCAAATATTTTGACGTACTGCTGATGTCCGGCGGACTGCTGCGGTTGCGGTCCAGTTTGGTTCTTTTTCCCCCCTTTATTTTTTGGGAGTCCTTAACTTGGGTAAAAGACCATCACACACCGTTTGGAGCCAGCCAGCAGCACGCGTTGTAATTCCGGCTGCGAGTTCCGAGCGAGTCCCAAGACCGTGTCGGCTTTTTTCACTTTTTCCGTATTCTTTCCGTATTTTTTTCCGTTTTGTTCCGTGCCAAATGCTTAACACTCAACAAAGTTGAGAGTTGAAGCAATTTTCCGCAAGAGTAATTAAAGCAAAGGGGGGAGAGCAGCAGCCCCAAAAAGGGGGATGGGGTCACTTTACACGTGAGCAGCCGCCTCTGACCTGTTTCAAATGAGCGAAAAAATAACGAAGCGAATGGCGAGTGCGTTCAAGGTCACAGAAATGTGCGCGAAATAAATGCGAATCGAATGGGGAATACCTTGAAGGGGGTCAAGGTGTAAGTCAGGGGGAGTTTTGAGGGGATTTTATAGGTTTTAGAGGGGTTTTGAGAGCTTAGAAGAGCTTGAAAAGTATTTAAAAAAAATGTTTACAAAGAAGATAAATTTGGAAAGGGGCCAAGTTTGCTAGAAGTATAGTGGCTGGATTTATAGAATTAATTCTTGGCTTTAAAGCCACTGTCTCTTAGGTAATTATACACTTTATCTCCTTCAAAATATTCAACAAATAAATTAAGATACTTATTAATTAGTTTATTAAAAAAAAACCTTTAAAAAATCACATTTGAATACACTTCAATCCTAACATTAATTAAAAAAGATTGTGACACCGAAAAGCTTCCGGAAAAAGCCCGAAAATCGTCATGTCAAATTGAATAATTGAGGCTTAGAGTCGCCGGCGGAAAAGCTCCTCGGCATAAACCCATTTACAAGGCATTTACCTGGAAGGGAAATCCAATAAAGTATTTTTGCAATGAGGCAACTCGATTCGATTGCATACTTTTCAGGGGCCGCAATCTGAGAGAACTTTCGATATTGGGATGTGGAGAACTCAACTCTCTGTGTGTGATTTTCGCCGAAAAAAAGAAATTACTTTTTGCCCATTGAACGCAAATATTCAGCATTCAGTCAGTCAGTCAGTCCACTCAAACCCTGTCAAAGCCCCTTGGCTTTATAATAAAAACCTCAAACCTAATATATATTGCGTCAGCTTATTGGCATTGCAAAATAATTTGCGTTAATTAAGTGACTGTCAGGATGGGGACAAGGACCTAGAGTGGTGTGTCAATGTCGCATTGCACTCGTTATCGACTGTTTGGCAACTTAATTGCGTTTGCTTTTGTAAATTTAATTTTAATTTAAAGCTTTATTGAATCGCGTCGTGGCTCCTGCCACTCCACTGACTCCGTCTCCTCTCACTCCTCATTCCCGGATGACAATCATAAAAACAATAATAAAGAATGAAAAAATACAAATAAAAAGCAAATTGAAACATAAAATTTACACAGCAATTGATTTAACGCAATCATAAAATATATATATGTATAAACAAGCCGTGTAAAATAAAAGAATAAATAAATAAAGCGGCGCGAGCAGGCTGGAACGAGGGTGGCATTAAAAATTTACGCTCATTTTTTAAGCGCAGATTATGCAGGCCAACTGGTCAGATGGTCAGGATGTCGGGGCCCTCGCTGGTAAATTGTGGCCATAATTCAGGGAATTAAATTTGAATTTTGCGCCGGTAACAAAGTGCGATGACTCCTGCTCCCTTTCCCTGGCAAATAATAGTTCAATTTCTCACGGCATTCATTATTCAAGCCGGGACATAGTTCCAGCTCCATCAACGTCCCTTTTCCTCTTCCTCTAAGACCTATTAGCCTGCATACTTGAGATGGAGACCCTGGGACCCTGGCAGCGGCTGCCATTGAAATGACTTTTAAAACTTTTTACAGTTGTAATTATTATAAATAAATGAAGCGCAATTTGGTGGGTTTCCCAGGACCCTCCTCGGCCACCTCTTCTCCTGCTTCCGTTTTGGTTATTTCTGTTGTTCAAAGGACGTCAAGGACGTGAGTGTGGTTCTGCTTGTGTCTGTTTATTATTAACTTGAATGACGACCCAAAAAAATTTGCTCATTTCCAGAGCTGTCAGTCTGGGACTAGACAAGCAGCCCAAGAAGCTCTACAGGAGTCCTGCGGAGAAAGGAGTGCCCGAAAATCCAGGCCGACACTCGACTACAAATTGGTCAGGACGAGCACACACACACACACTGGACACTGTTCAGTAGAACATGTCCTGCGACACATCCTCTCATTCACAAGCAATTATTCAGATGGGCTTCGGAAGCAATTTGCTTGCGGCTCGATGATGACATTAATTTACCGACCGTAATAATATGTTATATGTATTATTTTTACCGCTTTTATTTATGGCTTAAGGCCGGCAGGCCGGAGAGAGAGAGAGAGAGAGTAACGAGCAAAACAGATTTTCCACTTTGCATAAATTAAACAATATTTAATGGCTGGCTGTCCTCTGTTTGGATAATGAAATCGAAAAGTTTAGATTCGCCGACATCAGACATCCGACGTCTGCATTGCTTTGATGACTTTTCATTAAATTACGCTTTCCGCATTCCGCATTTCCACGAGACACTCTCCAATGAGACACTGAGATGGGAGCGCAAACAAAGTTATAAAAGCTGAATTTTCCATTTTCTATTTTCCATTTGCCGTTTGCTGGCAGCTCCTTCTGGCTGCAGCTGCCACTGACAACCCGGAATGTATATATCCATCAAGGGATACGGAATCCGGAACGAACCGAAAAGTGTCCGAATTGCATTCCCACCGACCTTGACTCTTGGCTTGGCTTGGCTTTCACTTAGCGCCCAGGGAATGTTAATTACTTGGCCATAAAATCTCTATCTGTATCTCGATCCGTGTGACAATCAAACTATTTATGCAATGTCCTAGCCCAGCCCCAGTGTGTGGCTCGAAGGGGATTCCCCAGCCATGCCATCCTGTGTGCTGTGTTGTTCTAAGCGATTTGATTCGAACAACAATTGAGCCACATTCTATGGCAAAAGCAAAAGCAAACAGCTGGCGGGCCATATCAGAGGATTGTGGTCGGAGGATTGGGGATTGCGGCTTCTGTGAGAGCAGGGATGGGCAGGGAGAGCGAGTATTTGTTACCTAAATAAGGTACAAAGTACGGAAGGGGACAAGTATAATATGAATTGCACAGAAAAAAGAAGGAATTATATAGAAATAATGTTTTCTAGATTGTTTTCAGGGTTTATTATTAAACAAAAATTAATTGATTCAAATAAATGAACGAAGGCACCTAAAATTAAATTCTAATACTTTTTTTTAGGAAATAACTTGAAATAATATTTTTTAGATTGTTTTCAGCTCTTCTGAGATAAGTGAAAGCTGGTTTATTATAAAATAAAAATTATTTTAAGCCAATAAAAGAAAAGAAAACCATATATAATATTTTATAAAATATATAAACTAGATTCCTGTAATGTTTCTAGTTCAAAGTTCCTCTTATATGAGTTAATTGTACCTATATCAAATAGAGAGTACCCTTCACCCACGCATCACTCTCGGACAGACAACAATCCAACTCTTTTACTGCCTCGGGCGTAACAACTGGTAGCAAAACATTTATTGTAATTCGAAATCAATCAATAGAACCGATAAAAAAGTGAGTGGGAAGTTCAGAAAATGAGCCTCATGCCCCCGCATGGCCCGCAGGCCCGTATCTGGAGGCGCCTCCGCCCCTGCTGACTGTTTAATACTTATTTAATCAAGTTAATGTAGTTAAATCAGCTTAAGCAAATATTCCCAGCAGCAGGAGCAGCAGCAGCGGCTGTCGAACACAATGGACCTGGCCCTGGCCGAGATAAACCCAGCGATACTGGCCTGGTCCTTGGAGGAGGACCTACTACTACGCTCTGTTCTCCAGTTTCCCCATCCTCTGTCTCCTGTCCCCCTTCACACATAAACTAATACAGATAAAAGGGCATTCATTACAAAAGACCAAAGCGGCAAAGTTTTTCATCGACGGCGATGTCAGATTTGCGACATCAGCGCAAGGATCTCAGGGATGTACTGAGAGAAAATGGGTATAGGGAAAGGGTTTTAAAATATTGTAGAATATAAGGAATATTACTTATATTAAAAATTAGTTTTGGGATTTTTAAAATAAATATTAATATTAAATATTAAATATAAATATATATTAAATATTCTGATAGGCTAAAGGTAATTTTTCCCTGTTTAATCTTTAAGCATCACTTTTTCTGGGTAAAATAAATATTAATATATGATATCCTTATTCCAAAAATGAATCATTATTAGCTTTAGATTTTCCTGAGGCCAAGGTCAGGTGACATTTTCCTTCAGTGCACCAAAGACAAAAAGCTAAAGGTTGCCCGGAAAAGGACGAGGAGGCAGGCGGATAGACCTGGGACCACGACCAATGGCCACCGAGTGACCACACAGCCTCGAGTCATTAATATTAAGTAATCGTGAAGGATGCTCTCTGGTGTATAATACGGACTCCTGCTCCCTGGCATTACCCTCGCTTCCTCGTCCTCCCCACACCCACAACAACCTGTGCCGGGGGAAGTTCATGAACCCGCTCATTGACCATGAGTTAACCATGAGCATGAGTGTTGACTGTGGTCGTAAATTCACCGCCTCCACAGGCCACAGCCCAGCAGTTATGAAGAGTCACGACGAGGACTAGGCCAACCTACCTAGCGCCGCCCCCCTTCAATGTCTCACAATGGACAGATTAGTGAAGTGCCAAGAGCAAATGGACGTGGTCACCAGGAGGAGCAGGACGAGAAGCCACTGGAATTGCACAAGAGGGAAATGGAGCAGCAAACGGGAAGCCGAAATCGAAATCTGGTCAACAGCAAAGTGATTTCGTGAGTGGCAACATCTTTGGCCTATTGTGGCAAACACTAATTGATAAGCGCTCTTAATCGTTAAGGAATTTATTGTAATAATTCGATTAAAAAACTCGTTGAATTGGTTTTTCATTTGTATGCCTCTCTCGTTAATATTCATTGCTGATAAGCCGCTTAAAAATAACCATTTAATCGGTTGTTTTACATGAAACCAAAGCCCTTTGTCACAGTTCAACATTAAATGCAAAAATAGTAAAAGGTCTGCAATTTGTATTGCATTTAAGGACTAATGGGAAACCCAATTAATATCCAATTTACACTGTTTCTATTAAAATCAAATCAAAGGCTGTGTCCTTGCTGCATTTAATTAGCTTTGCCAAGGCCGCTGCCTTAATTAAGTCCCAGGGAGTCATTAAATTGATAACATCCAATTGATGCTTAATTGCAGTAGCAGCAGCAGGAGCCGGAGGAGCATCAACCAAATGACCTCAACTTTGCACCTTTGATAAGGTCAACTTGCGCGCTTATTTTCGGCCAGGTGGGGTAATCTAAAAGTTTTCCATCTTGGCGATGTTACGACCCTTCTGGGAAATTTACCTCAAGCCCCGGCTGGACTCGGCTTCGGCACACAAAAAATGGGTTAAATTTATGAGCTTAAGATAATGTGGTGTGCCCGAAAAGGAGCAGTAGGAGGCCTAATCCGGCGCATGTGGAGGACATTCAACGTACTCCCCCGACTCCCTGGACCTTTCGAAATTCAAATTAAATCAGCTTGGACCCGGACCAAAAGTTGGGTTCACATTCCTTGAAGCTTTAATTGCACATTAAGCTTAATTAACAAATTCATGGAGGCGACGTGGTCTCCAATGGGCCATGATGATGGACATAACACCCAAGCGCTCATGATGTGTTCACTTCAGGGGGATTTAGTTTTAACACACACACTGGCACACACTTTTGATTAAATTGTTGCTGTCTGTCTCTATTTCTGTGGCACGCTTAACAAATTAAAATACCCCCGGCCTTTCCCTGCCTCTTAAATAAAATTTAAAAAGAGAAAAGAGCCAGCAGCTGCACTTCATCCTTCGGTCGTGGCCAAAAACACAAAGGCCGCCGCTGCCCTTGGCCAGAAAGCGTGGGCCAACGGGGCGTATGAGCGTTAAATAAGTGTGTGCAAAGTATCTGCGGCCAAGCTGCGCTCATTAAGCAAATTCAGGCCACCAAAGGGGCTCTCTGGGGGTGGGCTTGCAACTCTGAGTCACCTCTTTCTAATACTGCAGCGTAGGCGGGCGCACTTGAGCCAACAAATCCGCACAAATTGCACTGCTCGCACAGCGGGAATGGAGAAAATATAGAAAAAAGGAGTGAGAGCTGGGCCTGTCAGGGGACGTTATTGATTTAAATGTCATAAACACCCAAAAGTAGCACACACCGAGCTCGACACACACAGAGACCCCTCCAAGTGGCACATCCGAAAGATACTTTGAATGTTTTTCGAGATACCCCGCAGCGGAAGCTAAAAGCCAAGAAAAACAAACACGATCCCCACCCAAAATACACCTGTGTGTGTGCCTCGCACATTAATGCCACACACGTAGACAACTATTAACTAAAAGACAGACGGACGGACGCACTAAAGCATACATTTAGGCGCTGATGGGCGGATGTGCGGATGTAGGGATGTGGGAGAGATATGGTGACAGTATGGTGGCAGAGGGCCTGCTGAGAAATTTGTAACAGATGCGGGCCAGCAGCACACAATTGACTTCACAGCGCCCTGTAGCGAGTAATTGGAGAAAACTGCCGGCTGCCACTGCTGCTGCCTCTGCTGTTTTTATATTTTATTTTTCGCATTTTTTTTTCTGCCCTTTGTCGCCACAAGAGAGAAACCGCCAAACGCGCCAGAAAATGCCCGCCCTTTTCTGGGTCGTAATTGCGGGCCGAGATAAGCGCTTTATTACCGATTCACTGGCTTTTATCGCATTTTAATAACTCACGAAAAAATGCGCCAAACGAGCCCCCGTCGATGTCGGGCTTACGTTACGCCGCGTTACGCGTTACGTGACTCGTGGGAAGAACGTTATGTCGCCGGCCGAAAGACGCGTCGTTAGCTGCCAACTGTCGCTTTCGCCAGTCAAAGCCAAACTGAATGCTATAATGCCGCCAACTCTGAACTGAACGCCACGACGTCTGCCGCTGCTTTGAATTCGAAAACGAAGTTTTGTCGGCAACGAAGGCCGGGAAATTTGCCGAAGCCCCAAAAAGCCGAAAGCCGACCGCTGGAAAAGCGGGAAAGCGAGGAAAGGAGGGCGAAGCCATGGTCTCTTGCTCACTTGCATCGCCAAATTGCTGAAGATGCCGCACGGAAGTGCGTGCGTTGCTGCTGCGTTTTGTTGCAAGGCATTATCCGAATTGAAGGACTCGGGATAAATCACCCACACTCATGTACTTCTATAATATATAGTGAAGGCCTTAAGCGCGTGGCAGGGAATGCCTCTCGCTGATTATTATGCTGCAAGTACGTCTCCATAATCGCAGAATGTATGGCAGAATTTATGAATCAAGGCATTCGGCTTATTTAAGGAATTTTAATCAGAGAAATGGAGGTTGTTCATGGTATTTTATTGAATATATATTTAATATGTAATTGAAAGGGGAATAAATGCTGCAGGCAATGTAATTTAAAAGCTGGCTTTCCATGGAGTTTTTTTATGAGAAATATATACATTCTTTATTTATGTTTTCTCTTATTATAAAAAGGGTTTTATCACAGAAATATATAAAGCTGTTTATAAATAAAATAGTCACATATTTTTCATGCAATAAAATATATAGGCCACCTCTATTATTACCCTTTATAAGGAAATTAAATACAAGCAAAACAAACCAACTTAAAAGAAATAAATATAAATCATTTATGCAACTCATGTACATGGAAATAGGCAAACATATGGCCTAAGATATACGTTTCTTTTCCCTGGCTTATGGGTTTTTAATAATATGCAGAAAAAAGGAGCATAAACCATGTGATATATACGCTTTGTTGGGCGATAAAAACAAGCAATCTATTAATGGCTGATTTCTGTTATTCACGCCTTGACTTTTCGCTTTTTTCCTGCTTTTTGCCGCCGTATCCAGCTGGAGAAGCATTCAAAATCCCACTGTATCTCTGGCCTTTGCCTGTCATTCGGTTGCGCAAATTAGCCGCCACCCCCTCGGCGGGTTAAGCTGCCTTTTTTAGTGTGTGTTTGTGTGTGTGGGTGGGGGTGTGTGTCTTTGGGCTGCTTAGCTAGTTTCAGCTTAGCCTGCGTGGGTGTGTGTGTGTGTGAGTTAGTGTGCTTATGTGCGTGTGCATCAAAATCATTGCCGACTTTTGTGCGCAAATATTTACGACAACTGGCAGCTGCTGTCCCCATTATCCCCCATTCCCTGCCTCTGTGCACAGCGAAAAAATATGCATAATTATCTGAATTCTTAATTAACCTAAATTTTTGATTTCTTTTAGGAGAAGAGCTGGAAGATTTTATTTTGTTCTTGGATATTCTTGTGTCTGGTTATTCTCTTCGTTGTCAGAAATGCATTTATTGTTTTCACAGCTGTTTAATTACAAAGATTTGCATGGAACAAGAGGAGGGTATTGACTTACTAGCCAGTTGAACCTATAAACATATTTATAATGAGTTCTTGAACCCTAAAAAATATTTAGGAATTCTATGATAAATTGTAAGAAAAATCTCCAATGGAAATAATATTATTAATTTATCTCCTGCTAATTGTACCTAATTTAATGATATATTTTTCCAAACCAATTAAAAATTTAACAGTGTCAAAAATCTACAAAAACCTCAAACTCCGTCACAAGCCCCTTCATAAAAGCTGCCTATAAACCCCTCAAAAATCACGCCAAAAACGGCATTAAAAATCGAGCTTCAAACCCTCCCAAAAGTCGCCTCAAACAGCCTCCAAATTCGTAAAAAAAAATTAAAATAAAATAATAAGTACAAAAATTCATTAACATGTTTATTTTTATGGTATTCTTTTGCATTACATTCCAAAAAAAAGGTGACAAGACTTCTTTACACATATTGTACAAAAATAAAGCATACGACACGTTCGTCAGGTGCTTGCAAGCGGACGCACGTGTCGTATGAGTAATTTTTTGTATTACAAGAGAATGAGCGTAAATGTCACCTTACCTCCCGCCCTCACTGCTGAGAAGAATGCTGCCAAGATACAATATTAATTTTTAATAGTGGTGATAATTTTTGCGAGTGTGCTGCTGCTTTCTGTCCCATTCCTAGGGGCAAGAGGACACCGAAAAGAAACAAAAGCATGCGTCTAACATCTAACGACGACGACAACAACCTGTCACGCCAGCTGAGGTACGGCCACGGCACGGGTTCGGAAATGGGCATCCAAGGTACGGAGTACGGAGAATGGGTCCGCTAACAAGGTACCCTGCCGAGAGGGCGACAGAAAGAGACAACAATGCGGCGGCGGGGTCAGCAGCAGCAACAGCATCAGCATCAGCAGGAGGAACCAAAGCAAAATCAGGAGCTGCAGACGGAGGAGGTGCTCCACATGAGCTGACACTGGCAGTCAAACAGAGGCCCATGGGCTCCCCGGTCGTAATGGCCTCTAAACAAAAGGCGTGCTTGTTCGGCAGCAACTCACCTACGCCACCCATGCGGGCCCTCCCAATTTCAATGCCATTGCGGCACACTCGGAGAAGATGTGGGTCAGTAGGTGATAAAAGATAGAGGTGAAAGTATTAAAGATAAGGGTTAACCTCGATATACATATAAACTAATTATTATCTTATCATTCTGCTGTATAATTTGCTTTGATTTTTATCGATAAATAAACTATTGGTTAGATATTTTCTTCGGGTTCGATATTTTTCATTTATATTTTCAGAACATATAGACAGACAAGACTGGCTAAAGACGTTAGGTTTACAACTTTAAAGGGTACAACTGCTGCCTGAAGAAGCCTTGTTCAATTCCAAACAGAGTGCGCTTATAATTCTCAAGTGCTTATTCAGAAGAGTTGCCCTAAAAACAACATTCAAACGTTTTCAACGGAAACTCTTACTTATAACTCACTTATACCATTTTTTACAAAGGATATGCATAATTAAATTTCTCGTTCTACAAACACAGACAGCCTTTAGCCCAATTTTTTCTCCGGGTGCACATGTCCGGGTGTGTGTGTTACATTTGTCTTTTTGCAAATTAATTTATAAACACAATTGACATTGAGCCGGAATGTAAATATGCCGCTGAGAATGGTTGTTGCCTTGCATTAAAAATTCAAGTCCCACTCAGTCACATCTGCATGCTCGCCACACACACATATGCGTACGCCTTTCGGTGTGTGAGTGGAGTGTGTGTGCGTGACTCTTCCCCATCTGTGTGTGTGTGTGTATTTGTTTGTCTTTTGCCATGGTCCTTACTATACTATATATGGCATTTATATTTCCCTCCAGGAAACAGCAGCAACAGCGCCCAGAGTTGCGAAATGCCAAGCTGACGTTGCACTTAAGGAAATAGGCTAACACAAATATTGCTGAAAACGGAGGACACTGTGACTGTGGGTGGCGTCAGTGGCACTTTGGGGAACCAGAAAATACTGAGAAATACCCAGCAATGTCAGGGGAAATTCCAATATTAGTTATGGCCTTCAAGTGGGCCCACAACTCTCCGAATAAATAATTGAAGAAATTGTTAATTGAAGAAGGGGGGACTGCGTCGACCCTAATGATGCAACTTTTCTACCAAGTCTGTCGCGAGCTTGGGGTGACTGAGAGGGGAAACAATTTGGTAATGCCTCGTGGTAGAATACTCAAGGCCAGAGGGAATGGCCTTTACAGGAATTTACAGGGCAACAAAGGGGGAAACTCTAAAACCTGGATTTCTATGAAAAAAGGTAATACATTTTCCCTTGAAATAATTTCTTAATACTTCAAAAAGAATTAACTTATTAAAATTCGATTCCTTCTTTTAGTTTCTTACATTTTCCTGCTCTTAAAAAAATTTCTCTCTCTGCAAACACTTAAGGTAAAAACAGAAGAAATTCGGCATTCCGTTCGACTTAACTTTGCTAAACGGTTATTAACTTTCCAATGTGTCTGCTGGTCCTTAATGGTTGTAGAAGCAACTTTATTACGGGAAATACAGCCATAGTCATTCGAATGTTTGCACCAAAAAATAAAGGCAACAAAAGAAAGAAATGGCTGAAAGTGTTTTTTGGCCAAAAGCAAGCACTTTGGCTGGCGGAGAGCCACAACAACAAGTTGTCGTTGACTTACACAAACTGATTTGCAATTTTATAAAGAGCTTGGCTTGCACACAAAGCCAACAAAGGGGAGCCAGCAGCCCTGACAAAAAGGAAACTCTGGCAAGGGATGGATGTTCGACTGAATGGATATATGCAGCCAAAGGCGAAGGCAGCAGCCGAGGCAGCCGAAGCAGCCGAAACAAAAGCTAAACAAAACTTTTGTTTGTCCTCATCAGGAGGCGGCGGCAGCGGAAAACTGCTGACTGACTTGACTGGAAATATTTTTCGACCAGGCAGCGCAGGCCTAAGCCACACCACGGTCTTCATCTGGTGACCTTTTTTGGCAAGCAAAAATTGTAAAACTCATTTACATAACAATTACCGCTTGACACGGCGATGTTTTCCCCTCTCTCTCTCCAAACTCCGCATTGGGTAATACTTTGAAGTCTGTGGTGGGGAACCCAACTATATATCTATTGTTTGTTGTTGTTGCCTTCGCCGGCTCACATGTTGTCCCTTTCCTTTTGCCGCTGCCATTCGCCGGTCGCCACCTGCCGGCACTTGCGGGACTGACATTTTATTTAGATTGCTTTGCATTTTCAACTTTTCTCCGTTTTTCCAACCGCCAACTGCGTGCACCTACACTGCACTTATAATTAGTTGGTTGAAAACTAGATTTAATATAGTTTTGCAGGGTTTTTCATGCTATCATTCCCAAAGGGTTCGAGCACTGAGCTAGGGAAATTAATGGAAACTGATGACAGAGGTTAGAAATACATAAAAGTATATAAAATAATGCCTCTAAGTTCTTATATAGTTGGGTAGTTGTAAACTGGGGTTAATATATTTTTAAGTGATGTTTTTGACCCGTATTACGCTACAATTCCCAATGGGTTCTAGCGCTGACAAGGGAAAATTAAGTAAATCAAGGGAAACTAATGATAGAACTTGTAAATAAGAGAAAAATTGCTAAAAACTGTTTGTATGTTAAGTTATAAAAGATCATTTATGAATTGAATGCCTTTGACGCTAAAATTCCCAAAGGGTTCTAGCTCTGAAATGGTGATAGTAAAGGATATCAAAGGAAACTAATGATGAAGACTGAAATATATGTAACTGATTGCAATCAGACCTTAAAATCACTAAAATCCCACTAAATTTTTTTAACATATATTATAATTTTAAATATATAAATATTAAACCTTAATTAATTTCCCAAATTTCAATATATTAAGATGTTTAGAGTTCATTTGAGTACGTTTTTATATAGATTAAAAACACGAGGTAATATATTTCAAAATGTTATTATATTCCCTTAATTTGATCTCCAAATTACCCCCAAATATGTTGGCTGTGCACCAAACCCGACTTCCTCAGGCCATAAAACTCGTTGCCTTTAACTTCGCCCCCCGCCCTTCACTTTCATTATGTGTCAGTTGCATTGTCTTGACTTTTTCGCATATATTTTCCTCAGAGGGGTCTGTCCCGGTTCCCCCGTGGATTTTTATGTTTGTGCTCTCTGCGGTTCGGTTCCGCTTTGTGTTTGTGGGTTACGTGGTTGTGTGACACACACACTCCCAGTGGGAACTTTCTTACTCTAGACACTGATTAGCCGGAGCACTTACAATTTCATCCAAAGTGTTCGTCGGCTCCTTCATACCATGACGTTCGAGAGTCGCATCCAATCTGCAAACAAAAGAGAAGTCAGAATCAGCAAACAGACAAACAAATAATCATTAAATATCACATGTGCCCGCCCGGGTGTTTTTCCTCTTTTTTTTTGGATTTTTTTTTCGGTGCTTTGGGATTTGTCGGAGGGGTGCCAATATACAAGTGTCTGTCTGCACATGCGAAGGTATGCGACTCCCACTCTGTTCTGGGATGTGTGTGCGTTTGGCAAATATATTTAACAAAACCAGACAAACACACAATTTAAATTTGTATTTTCAACAATTTTTTGTGGCTTCCTTCTCCGTTGCTTCATGCATTATTCACTGCTCAAGGGTTGAATAAATATGGGAAGAGGTTTGGTAAACTAGCAATACAAATTTTTATTAAAATTTATTAATGTATACAAATGTAATGTAAAAATAATAAATTAAAAGATCTTGGCAAAGACAAAAAGCGGGCTTGATTATGCAGCTGTTTCAGAAGGGATCAACCTCCTGAAATACCTTTATATTGGTTTAAAAATATATATTTTACTTTAAAAACATAAAAAATCACTTAGTACTTTCAGGATATTCATCAAAGGTACTTAGTATTATTATTTAAATTATTTATATAGAAATCTAATATCACCCTTCAAGTTTAGAGAGGGTATTCCGCATTTTTCCTGCCTCTTCGAGGGGTTTTTAGAGCGTTTTGCCAGGGGGAGGTCAGGGGGTTCGGTTGGCTGCTAACAATACTAACCCACAGAGACCTACCCCACTTGCCCACATACATGTACATCGCACCCATATACACATGCCTGAACCTATACAAAAGGCAGCCTTATCAATTTCAAGCATTTTGCCATAAAAATATTAAAAAAATAATTTGCCTTTTCTTCGTGAAACATACACATACACTTATGCGCGAGTATAGATATATCTATAGAGAGAAGGAAAACCCCACTGGCCATTTTCTTTCAACGCCTCTTATTTTTTGCCAGCGAAGACCCAAAAGAAAACTCACTCTTTTTATGTGACTTATTTAGTTGAACAATGCGGGAAAAAAAGCGAAGGACACGAAGGACTCTGAGCAGGGCAAAAGAAGAAAAGAAGTTCACTCTTATTAAAATCATGACACACACAGAGAGCAGAACTCGCAGTCATTTGCATTTTGCTACCACTTCGGCCTAGATATTCCCGCTCCTCTGTTCCGTTCTGTTTTTTAAGTTGATTGCCACATAAATTTCATGTAATCTAATAAAATTTGAATTGTCGTCGTCGTCTGTATGTGAAAAATGTACTTCGAACCGCAACAAGGAAAGCCAGTGTGAGTGGGGGACCTATTTTCATTTCCAATGAGAATCTCGCCTAGACGAGCCCCTGCCAGCCGCTTAGCATGCTGATGGAGTCTCAACTTTGAACGGGCGATAAGCTAATCAAATTAATTCAACTTAAAAAACTTGGGAAGCGAATTTGCAACAAATTAATGTTATTTCATGGCTTCTTAAACTTGACACTGCGGTAACTACCTACCCCCCCTGTCAGCTCACTTCAAAGTAATTCATTTCTGATTGGAAGTTTCCTGTCAGCAATTTTACTTTTTCCTCAGCCCTCCGCCACTCGCTTTTCACTTTCCACTTTTTGTGTGTGAGCGAAAAGTTTTCTGCATGGCTTAAAGTGCGGCCAGTTGGCTGGCTGATGATGAGGGGCTGAGCCGGGAGCGAAGCGTTTATGGATATGTGTGTTGTGGAGCAAGTTATGTGAGGCGCTCGCTGGCTGGGGTATTCCCCCCAAACAGGGCCTAACCAATAAACTTGGAAAATTCACTCGACAGAAGAGAGAACATTTTCCAGTTTGTTGATCGGAATCTCCGAGGGCCCCCTAGATCGAATCCCATGGCTTCTGAAATCCTATATCCCGCTGGCAAACACACACAGATGTGGTTGAAATAATATAAGCATGTGAATTGGAGGATGTGATCACATATGAGATACTGTTTAGTATTTTGAAGTATTAAAATAAGGAATTTTTGGTAAGAGAGTGAACGGGAACACTAAGCCTAGTGACGCTGATCACAAATGATGGAAAAAAGGAGAGTATTAGTTACATAAAATATGTATTTTAATTTATTTTTCTTAGGGTACAAATAAAGTTTGTAATTGTATCAATATTTTTTACATTATATTCAAATTTGGGTGGTGTGCCATAATTTTAAAAGCAAAAGGAAAGCAAGGGCAACTGTACCTATTTTATTAAAATTATATATGATTGCATATTTGCTAAATTAAAGTATTTAATTGTAATTACACTTCATCTCTATATTTGTATAGTTCAATGTTTATTGAGAATTTTCTGTCAAGGACCTGTATGCCCCTATTATTCCGTGCACATCTGTACCCATATATATCCTTGGGTATTGTAGGCAAATTGCCCGCATTTTGTTGCCCTCAAGAGAACGAGTATCTTTCTCGGTTATTTGTAAACTTTTTCTGTAGCAAGTTGAGCTTGATACTTGGCGACGGGGGAGCGTCCAAGTTAATCTCGGTTAGACAAAGTTTGGTGTTTCGGTTAAAGGCATTTGATTGATTTTTTTCCCAACTCGCAGCTACCGCCAGCTACCAACTCGCAGTTCGCAGCTCAGATTGAGTTTGAAAGGCAAATACTTCAGTTTGGAGGGGAGCGCGTCCCATTCACTTGGCAATTTGCTCGAATGCAGTTTGCATGTTTGATGACAGCTCCAAACGGTTCTCAAATCCCCCCTGGCCTCATCCTCCTCCAGCCCAGCGAATTGGATAGCCGAAAGTTTTTTGCATACACACACTACACACACTAGCTGGCAGCACACACCTTTTGCAGCGCCATAAACAGAACGTGGCGGTGCCGAACGTGTCAAATGCACGAAATTCTCACATTGCCAGCCAAATAAAAAATTGGAAAAATAGAAAAAAGAGTGAGAGCTAGCAAAGCCATGCACATGCAGTATACAAATCTATACAAGTCGATTCATATATATATTTGTGCATATATAAAGCCAACAAAAAGGGGAGAAAAAAGATAGGAAAAGCAGCCAAAAAGCCAAGCGAAACGAACCAAAGTAAATTGGCTACAAATAAGAAATTTCTTTACTGAAATTGAGACAAATATTTACCAGGCAAGGCAAATTAGCTTGGATATCCATTAGATAGTAAAAGGATGCAGATCAATTTGCTAAAACGTGCAGTTTAGTAAGCTAATTAATCAATCTTAGCTTAGACTGGAATAATTATTAATATATAAGAATGAAGCAATTGCTGAAATATCCTAAATGTTCTCAAACATCAATCAGAAAATAAACATTCATATTAATTAGCTTCCTCTAGCCAAACTAGAAGTTATTTCATTATAAATACCATGATTTGCCAACTATTAATCACTATAAACACAGTTCTCATCACTAACTGCTCATAAATACATATTAAAAATGTTTTTTTAGGCACCAAAAATATATAATTAAAATGACAACAGACGGGGAAACAAATATGCATGCCAGCAATTCCCTAAACAATTTTAAATAATATCAAACGCACAGCGGAATATCATTTAGATAGCCCCAACACGTCTGATTTGGGCAATGCGGCGCGGCTTTTAATGCAATTATCGATTGGGCCTGATAAAACAATGCCCCGGCAAAAGGTAAACACTTCTCTACAATTAATATATGCAAATCCCGGGAGTCTATGTTTACCCGAAAGCCAATTGAAACCGCATTTAAAACTCATCCAAAAAAATATCAACAGCAAAACAATTTCAATGAAATGTGTGTAATTTACAATTGTTTTAATTATACGTCGGAGCGGGTCAGGGCATGGGGGAATTTCAGGGCCTCCGAAAACAAACTGATTGGAGACATCCCTGCCCAGTTTGTGTGGTTACAAATTCATTTGCAACGAATTTTTTCCTGGGTTCTCCAACTTCCGCTCGTCAGAGTTTTACATAAATTAAGCCAAGCCAGGCACAATGCAATTTTAATGAGAATTAATGTTTCAGGCCTAAAGTGTGCAAAATTGAATATGGAACAGTGCATCCTGTCACTAGCTCTAGTTGTTGTTGTTGTTTTAGGTTATTCCCCAAGCGCCAGAGGCTCTGGAACCCACACACACATTCGTACTAGTACATGCGTCCCACGGGGCGTATGGAAATTGCGGCAAATGTACAGCAAGAGCGTGAAAATAACACCTGCAGGCACAGCAAACTAATTAAAATCATTGCGGCTATTTCCATGATGAGGAGGAGGCGCCAGGGCCATTAGATCACACAGTATAAATTGGCTTCAGAGTAGGAAATATAAATAAACAGAGCTAGAAATAATAAATATTAATTAGGGAATTATTAGTAAAGCTAAAAAGTAAATTTAATCTATTTATTATTGCCTCATATTTGCAAAAACCCCTTTTAAGTTCTATATTTTTAATACACTTCATAAATACATAAAGGCTTCCTGATTAAGCCACCTCTAAATCCATTTACCCAGGTGATTAATGAGGCTTTACCCACTGAAATCAAAGCTATGCCATCGGTCACTTAATTAGAGCCAGGCATCAACTTGAACAAACTAATCGAATCTCGGACGAATTAGTTATTTGGCCCAGAGTTCACTGTGCCATTTGCCATTTGCCACTTGACTTCAGGCCAAGAACAATTTTCCCAGCTTATAGACTTGGCCAACTAATTATCTTTAGTGCAGGCAAAATCATCACTTTCTGTCGCTGCAGCACGACATCACGTTCCGTTTTGATATATACTCTATATACTGTATTTATATATATTGAGATGTATCTGAAATCTGCATCCGTATCTGCGGCTGATATCTGTGTCTGCCGTGAGTAGTATCCGTTGGCCACAAAGAGACTCACGCTTGGCCAAACAACAATTCGAATTATTCAGAGGTATGGCCAGGCCATTCGGGAGTTACACAGGCCAGCCCAAATATTTATTTATTTATATGCCCGTGCCCTGCATACAGAGTCAGGCAATTTATCCGCAAAATTTAACTATCAAAAAGGGAAATCGTAAATAAATAAGATTTAACCGATTCCTGGACATGGAAATGCATCGTTAAAAAGTTCCTCTTTTTCTGTAATTTATTCTTTCTGAATTTAAGAGTTCTACCTCAAAAAAAATACATTTTTTCTGCCATTTTAACCTAGATTTATCCCAAACGTGGCCTAAATCATTTCCCCTTCTGACTAGTGTTATTGGCGGCGTGTCGGTCGTGTGGTTAACACAACAGAATGAGAGAAAATGGGCGGAAAGGTAATTACCTCAATGTGGCAACCATTTGTGCTAAGCACTTCGATGCGATGTCATTAAGACAGGACTCGGGGCTCATCCTTGTGCCAAAAGGGCCACAAATTATGGCAGTCTGGCGCGCTTTCTGAATGAGTTGTTTCCACCGCCGCCGCCGCCGCCAAAAAGGGAAGGGCCGTCGAGAAGGGTGTCGGGGGTCATAAATCAATAGCCATTGACAGCTTTGTCAATGAATCGGCGGATGATTGAATGAGCATACGCCGCCGCGTCCATCACGGCGTATACGCAACGCTTCGCTACACCTCGAGGTCATCAATAAGTGGCTGCCAGGCAACGAAAAACGAAAGAAAAAGAGCGCCAAAGAACGCTTTTCTGTCTCAACGCGTCTTGGAAAATAATTTGCCGCTCCCCGGATGGAATTTCGCAGGCCACATTTTGTGGCAATTTGTTCAATTACCCGGGCTCAGACATCGATTTGGTTTATTAAAAAAGAGCCAAGTGCCAAAGGCAGTCCCCGAACAAAACGAGAAGCGAAAACTACAGACTCGCTCTCGGTTTGGCATATTCGCTTGGCCAGCAAATTCAGCGGAAAACATTTTCAATTTAATTAAACAAAAACAAAGCAGAAAAATGTTGTTTCCAGTAAACTTTTTATGTACTTATGGGGGGTTCCGGGGGCGTACCGGGGCGCTCATGGGCGTTGAAGTGCGGAAAAGGGATCCATTCGCCTGCTGATGGAATGATGATGACAGCCCCAAAAATCCGTTTGGCCATCTTCAAATAATTATGCAAAAATTGTTTGCAAATGAAAATGAAATTTGCTTTTCGTTTCGGCCAACTTTTTGGCTAAAGATAAGCAGTGGGGAAAAATAGTTAAACAATTTCCATTTGGAGAAGGCAACAACTTTTTGCATAAACAATGGTCAGCACATATTTATGATTGTGTGTTTTAATTGCCGAGATAAGCGTTGTTGGCCTGATAAAGACATGCTATATATAGTATGTACAGACAGCTGAAAAGCCAGGAAAGCGAAACGAAACAATTTGAAATTAATTTCGGACAAAGTTTCGCCGAAACAATGGCTATTTAATTGCAGTATAATCGCAGGAATGGCAGTTTAATTGTCGGAAGTTTGAAATTTGTTTATTATTTGTGCGCATTTTGTGGTGTAATCTAATATAATTAGGTTGTATTGCATTTTGTTAATACTTAGAGGAAGTTCTCGAAGTATTTGCAATAATTTAATGACTGATTATTGACACAGTTAACCTTTCCGAAGTTCATAAAAGCTAGATTGTAGATTGTTCCTGCCACAATTCCTGCCCAGATCATTAGGCACTAAATTACTCTCAAATTACGAGTATTCCACTTCTAATCCGATAGTAAATTATACCCGAAATGGGACACTAGAAATAGTCGAGCCACTCCGCTCCGACACACACCTTCACCTTCGTCCCGGCATTAGCTGACAATAAAATATGTAAATGGCTGCCAAATAAATCGCAGCCACTTCTGACACGCCAGAGAAAGGGGGCCAGTTGGCAAGAGGAGATCCGGCCAACAGACAAGAGTCAAACAAGCAGAAACCGAGCGACATTTTCGTAATGCGAAAAGGTAACAGACGAAATCCATCAGTCCATAACGAAAGCCCCGTTGTGAGCCGGGAGCTGGGAGCCCCGAGCCGGGAGAATGGGTATACCTATATGTATATATGTCACCGCCCCCCGCTGGAATCCCGCCAACTACTGCCGCCGCCCCAAATGATGAGTTGCGATTACACACATAAATACGCAATTCGCTTAAGTACGTCGGTTGAGGAGACCGGCGGCGGCGGCGGCGGAAGAGTTGGGCTGGCAGCGCTTTTGCGGTCTCTGTTCCGCCATGTGCGTCATGGCCCGGCTTCTGTTACCACTTAACCAGACACACACGGCTACACCCTCTCATCAAAACACACACCGCACACCACTCACCGCACACACGCACAGTTGCGGTCAGAGCGAAAGTAATATTAACAAGATCATGAGAAATGGATGAAAGAATTAATTTAAGGTCATTTAAAAGCGGGTTTTAAGGGAGAACTAAGGAGGTTCGGGTATCTAAGGACATTTAGCTAAAAAATTAATATATTAGTAAGCCTATACAAATTTAAAAGGTATTTAATTGGGTCCCTTTCTATAATTAAATAAAAATTATAAGCTGAAGAGGATTTAAGATTCTTCTAGATCCTTCTATGTTTAAATTGAAAGAATATTTGAATGAGGAACGCTTTTTCTGAGACTTATTCATAGATATAGTTTATAATGATTAGTAATTAAAGTACTAATTTATTATTTTCGAAAGAGAACTTTATTCTAATTGTTAACTGGTTATAAAATTTATAATGAATAAAAGATTTAATATAACTAAAAGAAGGGACTCTATAAAAGAAAAAAATGGTAATCATAATGTGCAGATTAAGTACTAGTTTGATTTCTAATATAAATATCAATGTTATTATTCATTTATTTATTTGCTTAATTATTTTCTATCCCAGATTCCTATATTAATATGTTATAGAATAACTTAATTAATTATTTAAAAACCTTCTATTTTATATAAATTTGAGTAGCTTTTTCCCACGTTCACCTATCAATCACTACTATTATTTCCACCTTAACTGTAACTATTTGCAATTCAATGCGAAAGAGCGCCGACAGACAGACAGACAAACACACACCCCACATATACACACATTCACACACCCCCCGCACCCCCCACACATCCACACACACACACAACAATGGCAACAATAATGCGAATTGATGAAGCGTGAAGGATTTCGGAGGCAATTTTCCAGGAGAGGATTGCCGCCTGCATATCATCACTCTGCACACGCACAGATTAGGTTAGGTCGAGGGCGAGGGCAGGGTCGGCCAGCAGCAGCAGCGGCAGCACCCAGAGGGGGGTCAGAGTTATCATATGTGAACATCACTGAGCGCACCCAAAAGGGATTAAGTATCCGCCCCGTTGTACCGCTGCCCCGCTGCCAGCTTCCTTTGTTTGTCCTTCTGCCGCAGGCGGAGATTTTAATTTTAAATTACAATTACATTTTAATGATATTTAAATTGACTGCTCAGTAAATCACGCCTGAATGGGTCGCTGGAAATTAATAATGCGATAATAAAGGAAGCGAAGTGGACAACCTGGCAAGGCAAGCAGAAAATTTGATTGCTCGATTGCATGCCAATAAATTCGGGCAATGTTGTTTTCCTTTTTTATTTTTTGTCAGAAAATAAAAATAAAACCTTCTTCTTTTTCTGTGAAAATGTATGGATGGCACTTTGATGGAATTAGGCCGGAATATAAATCAATTGGGGTCAGGGAACGGGCCTAGGAAAACTTGAATTTATGAATAAATATTCCCTCGTTTTTCTTTTTTAATTCCAGACATCAATAATTCTGTAAGAGTTATTGATTTTCAGCCAGGCTTAGCCTACATTTGAGTACATTTCAAGATCTGCATAGAAGTTTAATAATTTATTCCTACCGTTTACGTATTCTCTCTCGGTATACCGAGCTCCACCACATAATTGCATTACATTGAGGCTTCCCTAAAATATTCTATTTCATTTTCCAAAACACAAAAACTGCAAAGCCAAACAAATTCCAAATGAAAAGGTTAAACCAAAAATGGCGTAAAATAATAAAAAGTGGAAATGTGGAAGAGGGGAGAGTGCCGCACCGAGCACAAAACTCAATTGCGGCAAAATAACTAAAATTGCTTTGTCAGGGCAAAAATGAATGAATTCCCCTTTCGGGGCGGCTGCAAATATTTATCCCATAGCCTCTCGCCTCTGCCCCCTTAAAATACAAAAGCCAAACTCTTTGTGTGTGTGTGTATAGTGCGTGAGTATGTGTTAGCCGTGTCGCTGGATAATCCAGCTACAAAAAAACTTTGATTCTATATGCAAACAATAAAGGAAGCCGTTGCGCAGGGGAAGATTTGCATGCGGAGAGTTGCTTCGGCTTCTGCTGACTGGGATGTGTGTCAAATAAACATATTTGGTCCACATCCCCTTAAAGCCACTCCCCCTCACCACCCTCACCCCTCCCCCGAAAGGCAGTTGGCAGGCATAAAATATCTGCAAAGCGCATTTAAGCCGCGCCACACAATAAAAATAAATAAAGCTAAGGAAGCGAACAAAAAAGCGCACCAAAACCAAAGGCGAACAATTTTCGGAAGGAATTAGGGCAGAGGGGTAGGGGGAAATAGGTGGGTGTGTGAGGTGTGCGCCGTGTATGTGTGGGATGTAAGCTGTGGGCGGAGCCAGGTAGCAAGCATGCAAGCCAAAGACATAATAATAATAAATATTCAGTTCAGTTCAGTTGCCGCTTTTGAACCACAGAAATTAGGGTAGTGAGGGGTATACCAGGGCAGTCTTTCAAAGATGCAAATAACTAGAATTCTCAAAGGGTTCTAGCTGCAAAGGGGGGGTTAGTGGAGACTGAAAAGAAACAGCTGCATATCTTAAATGCTTCTTGTTCAGGATTGCTCAAACAAAGCCGCAAGCAGAGATAATTATTAAATTAATATAACTAGTAAAACAAATAATTTGTAAGAAAAATACTTGGAATTCATAAAACCCAATTTGTAAATGTATTTTTAAGGGTATTTATTAACTTAAAACATTGATGATAAAAACTATCCATTTGCAGACATATCTTGAGCTTTTTTTGCTAATATTTTATCCAATTAAATAATTGAAAAATAAATAACATAAAATAACTCCATTAATGATCAATTTCACCACCAAATATAATCCGAATATGCTAAAATCCAATTGCTATAAAGCTGAATATTTTTTATGAACTCCTTAACACCAAAATATATTCAATATTATGCAGGGTATTACCCAAGGAATCCCCTTGCTCCATTTCGCGGGATTTTTCGCAGAGAGATCGCATGAATGAAAATGCGATGTGAATGAATAAAAAACGGAACTAAGGCGAGATTCGCCCTCATGTGCACATGAAACTGCAGTAACCGGAAGGGGGGACGGCCCAATAAGGAAAGAGAAAGTGAACGAGAACGAGAGCAAGCAAAGAGGAGAAGGCAAAGGACGAAAAAAAACGGGGCTTCCCCTGCCGCAAGTAAGTAAACCAAATCCGAATGAACAGGGATTTGCATTCATAAAATATATCGCATGCGAGCAGAGAGCAGCGACATCCTGGCTCATCCCTCCATCCCCTTTAGTGTCCTTCCCGCCTGTCTCTCTTTCTCCTCCATCCTTGGCAGGACCCTGCAGGTATTGCTAGTCACAAATGGAGGTCATGACTGTATGTGTGCTTGCGTCTTGTGTGTGTTTGTGCAAATTATGCAAATCGCAAGCATGAAAAACAAATATTAAACTTTTCACGAGTAAAAAAGATTCAAAAATTAAATAAAATTTTACAAAAGACATAAAAACCAAACGGTTGCCCCAACACACACTCGCACAGCGTAAGTGGGTTGCCTGCATGACAAACAGGCAGCCACAGGATGGGAAAAACGGGGACTCCCCTTTTCGAAAAGGAAAGGAAAGGAAAAACGGGAGCATCCATCCGCACACACACACACACACGAGTGAGAGTGTATATAGTCCAACTTGCCTAAGTCGAATTTTGCGAAAGTCAAAAGAAATTGCAAATAAACACACTTGCAAGTTTCCCTATTTGCCCTGCGAACTTTGAACTTTTTCCTAACTCTCTATTTCTTTAAAACTCCACTAAAAAATATTTAAAGCCACCATGAAATGACTTCGAAAATGTCAAAGTTTTAAACGAGTTCTACACTTGAAGAACTTGTGTACTAAAAATCTTAACTAAATGGGTTAAATTGAGATTTTTAATTATAAAATAAATGTAATTAAATATAGATATAGGAATTTTGTTATATTTATCTCTTAAGATGTATTATTATAAACTTGGAAATATTTGTATTAATATTTGTAAGGCCAAGCTTTTTATGTAACCTTACATTATCATTAAAAAAGGATCTCACAAAATATAAATCATTTAGTTTATTAACTAACTATAAACCTAGAGAAAGTAATCTTTAATTAAAAACGGTTTAATGTTCTTACACCATTTTTAAAAAATATATTTAAAGCTTCAGCAAGCTTAAAAAGTATTTCTTTCTGTATAACAAATGCTATTTGATTTCCTATGCTCCTGATTCGACTTAGAGTGTCTAGACTGTATTATCTAGAGGAGTCCCGCGTAATGATTGTACTTACACATGTATGCATGACCTACCATTACCCTGCCATCTGTAAATCCCACCTACCACTGCTTTATCCCTCCCAAAAGCCCGGCACCCCCCTGACGAAAGTTGGCAGCTCACTCGAAAAAAGCAAAAGCAAACAAACAAACGCAAATTTTGTTCCCTTTTATTTAATTTTTTTTCTTTTATTTTTGTGAAAAGCGCGCGTGGACAATGGGGGGGCTGTAACTGGGCGCGGCTTTAGTCTGCACGTGTGTGTCGGGCCTGCGCCGCCTGTGTGTGCTCCGGAGCAACTAGTTGTGGGCCGTGCCCATTTCATTTCGTCGCAAAAATATCTGTAAACACGCAGCTTGTTTTTGAAAGCCCCCTTCTAGCCACTCTCTCGAGAGTGCCCGGCGCGTTAAATAAAATCTCGCACGCTTCGTTTGAACATGAGAGCGAGAGAAAAAACAAGTTTCCCCCAAACTACACACAGAGTGTGCCTCGGTGAAATGCAAAACAAATTAGAAAATAGGTTTGTCAACATCACACAGGCAGCAGGCAGCCAGTTTTTGAAACTCAAAATGTGGGCGGTCAAGCCACGCCTGCCTGCCCTCGGTGTAATGGGTTTTTATGCAGTTCCGAAGAAGGATTTACTCCACGGCCGCCTGTGAAAGGCTATTCAAGTTGCACAGGCTTTTCAAGAGTGGAATTTTCAAACATTTTCTGATATGATTTTCACCAGCTTGAAAACAGCAGCTGTTTCTAAAAAGTGGCTGTAGAATATGGTTAAGGGAAAAGGATAAAATGGTGCAAATTAAGTTAACAAGTTAGGGAATTATTTTTTAAGTAATCTTATTATAAGATTGGAGATTTTTGTGGACACCAGTGACCATACAAAAAAGGACCTTGGCACATGAATATTTTCTAGAAGATATTAACTATTTTTAAAGAAGCAAATGCACTTAAGACATGCCCCATAAATGCCATTTTAAAATATTTATGAAACAACTAATAAAGAAATTTAAGTTTAATATTTAATATCATATTTCTGATGCCTGCATTAAAGGTTAATAAGCAAGGGATTGCAAGATCCTTTTTAATATAAGCGGATTTCACTTAAATTCTTTTTTTAACCATACTTTCAAAGGCAATTTAAAAATAAATCTGCTCTTTATTGTTTCACAGAACTATCTCTTGTTTTTTGCCTTACAAAGTAGCTACACCTTTTTGGGAGGAGAACCTTGGCACTTTGATATTTTCTATAAGATTTATAATATTTTTATGGAGCAAATGTTCTGAAGTTATGCCCAATAAATGCCATTTAATGATATTAATTAAACAAATAATGCAGACATTTAAGTTTGATATTAAATATTATATTCCTGAAGCAAGTATTAAAGGTGTATGAGCAAGGGATTGCAAGATCCTTTACAATTTTAATGGATATAACTTAATTTCTTTTTTTAATACATACTTTCAAAATTATTTGCAGAATGTTTAAATACAATTTTGCACTATAATTACTAAGACTGTTTCTCATGCATTTTTTAGTTATTCCTCAAACTTTTTAAGTGAATCAAATTACACGAAAAAGGCTCCCCGAAAAAAAAACCTGCCAAAAAGATCCCCAGCCCCGAAAGGCATTCAGCCAAAGCCAGTTGGCAAAACCCATTTATCAGTGAGTGAGCTCAAACAATATGTGGCGGTAAATGGCTTGTCAATCATCAAGTCGAGTTCATTAAACGGCTGGAAGCGCTTTTGACGTCATAAGCGTTACACGCACTCGGCCAAAGCGGAGCGTGATAAATGTTTGAAACAAAAGTGTTACTGACCTCACATTACACGTAAAAACGTGCAGGTTCAAAAACCCAAAACTGGGAATTTTTTTTGGGAGCGGTAGCGGGTGCACGGTGTGAGAAAGAAAGCCTGCTGCTGCCACAGAGTGAGATGGGTAGAAAAAGAGAAAAGGAGATGGCAAATTGGAGGGGCACAAAGTTCGTTGTTTGTCTGAATCGAGCTTCACTTTTCACACTTTTCGTTTTCGTTGCGTTTGGAATTTTTCAAAAAAAAGATACAAATCCCCAAACTCTCCACATAGAATGAGCGAAAGAGAGGGCTGCTGAGCGAGCAAAAGAGACGGGTATTAAGGCTGGCATTCCTGGTTGCCAAGGCAACAACAACATAAAAATCGAACCAACAACGATCGCTGGAATGCAGCCGCTACAACAACAATAAAAAACATGGCTTGAAGAAAAAAACTGGCTATGTTGCTTTTTTACAACGATCTGTTGTTGCTGCTGCTCGTTTGCTGCACCGAAAGAAATGGTTTTAGGGGTGATTTTCGAAGGTTTTTTAATTCTTAATTGAAGTTCTTTATATCGAAAATATATAGATATGTTTTTAGTAAATAAAAAACATAGTAAAGATATTGAATTCAGATTTAATATTCCTTAAGAGATCAGGTTCTACACACGAACTGCTTTAGTTTAAATTTTCCCAGAACAGAAATATAAATCTTAATGATCAAAAATGTAATAGGATTTAATATAAATCCCTTAAAATCAGTTTCTTGGTGATCATGCAAGTCTAACTTCTTGAAATTCAATTAAGCAATAATCATTGCTACTGAAAATGATTTTATATAAAAATTTTAAAATAATATCTCACGATATTAGAAGATCTTCCAACTTAAATTCTCTTAAAAAGGTTTAATTTAAATATAATAATTAAGTAGAGATATTATAAGAGTCCCAAAATAAAATTCAAGTGGAACCATCCTTAGCTCCCCCTTTTTGCAACTCCAACTAGTTCTGTGCAAATAGTTATTAAAAATTCCCGCCTTCAATGATCAGTTTGATCATCTATTTAATGTGGAAAATACTAGTAGGTTCTATTTTTCTATAATAACAGCCTCCGGCTTACTTAGAAACCTAAATTCATAAACAAGAACTTCCCCTGACTTTAAAGCCAATTTCTCTTAGTGACTCACACTAGTTCCCAGTTATAGAAGCTCGACTGTAGTTTTTCTGCGTGTGTGTTTGTGTTGTTTTTTTTTTAGTCGAGGGAACACGTTTAAAAGCGATCGAAAGAGGGTCTCTGGGTGCGGGGACTGTTGACTTGGCTTTTCAATTGGAAATGGACTTGGGGCCTGAGAATGGGCCAGGCTCTGAGCCGAGTCGAGTGGCGTAGAGTCTCCTCTGTGAGTGTGTGTGTACAAGACATATTTGTGTGGGTTTTCGGGGATGCTTTTGTGGATTGTATGGATTGGTATGGAATGGCTTTGCTTTTGGCTCGGCTGGGCTGAAAAATGCTAAACCGGAATGTGGCTCATTCAGTGAAAAGAGCATAATAACGATCGCCGCAACATGATCATGATCGTGATGACGACGACTACGTCGGCGACTATAACTGAGCTGGGCGATCGAAAGCCAAGCTCTGTGCTGGCTGGCTGGAATTGGAATCGTATCGTCGTAACTTGAGGCCGGCAATCTAAGCGCTTGGCTTCTCTTGTTGTTGCCTTGTTTTTCTGGTTTGCCATTCGCGCTCAATTGCGCCAGATTTGCGTTTTTTTTTATATACCCTTGCCAAGTTGGGGGTTATTGTAATTTTTGGTCCAGAAGTTGGTATAGCGGACAGTTTCTCAGAGATTAGTTTATGGATGTGCGGGGCTTGTCTATACGCCTATCTTTACTCTTTAACTTAGTCCCCTATTTTTGCAGGTCTTTACTTCAGCTTATACGTCATATTATCTGAAGCTCTCAAAGAACTCTCATAAAAATATGACTTGAATGATTTTAATGGCAATCAGAATTGATTAGAAAATTAATCTAAGTTAAATCAAGAACAAATAATTTATGAGAGCCAACAGAACCAACTACTTCTGTCTGAAGATAAGACAAGAGTTTAGAATTTTGGTCAAAGTCAAAATACCTCATAGCTTCTTTTGGGAAGATAGTTCTAGAATGTAGATTAATTACCCTCTGATTACTACGATCGGAACTCAAGGAACTCAAAAGTTTGATTATGTTTGTTGTAAAGAAAAGAAACGATTATTGGAATTTATAAAAATAAACTAAAGAAATCTTGACAGGTTCTATTTCAGAAAAGTGTACCAAGTTTATTTTTTTAAGGAAAATATTAATGAAAGTCGAGGTAAGTGGATCTTTAAATCAGGGGTCCGCACCACTACAGTCAAATGCCAACATTGCATTTGTATGAGTGAACATCGAACACTCTATAGTTAGATATGAGAAAAAAAACAGCTAAAATATATTGTTATATGGCAACAAAATGAGCTATAACCTAAAAACTAGCTATTTAACGCTAAAAAAAGCTACATTTAGACACATAATTACAATTAGTCTTCACTGATTCTTCTGTTCTCTTTTGTGCATACTATGCGTGAGCGGCAGCGACGCCGACTGAGAAAAATCCTATCCCGCGGGATAGGGCCGTGCGGACCCCTGCTTTAAATAAATCAATGATAGTTCTGAAAGTTAAATATAAATATTCTGAAGACAAAAACAATTATATTTATATGATTTGTTAAGAAAATTAAAGCAAACTTGGCGAATACCAATGCAGAGAAATCTACTAAGTTAATTTCCTTTAAAAGTTTGTTACAAAAAAAATTAAATGAATCAAAACCGGAAAAATTGGTCCTATGACCTTAAAATAAATTCTTTATAATTAAACAAATCTATTTAAAATATTTTAAATCGAAAAACAATCATATTCAAATGATTTTGTGGAGGAAACTAAAGCAAACTTGGCAGATTTAAGATAGTAAGCTATCCCCGCATAAGTTTTCCCCAAAAAGAAGAGTATATTAGGTTTCGGATGCTGTAATTTCCCACGTTTTTCCATTTATATTTTTGCTGTATTTTTTTTTAGCCGATCTCGACCACGCTTCAGTTGATGCAGGCCAAAAAAATAAAAACAACAAAATCGAGAAAAACGAGCAAAAATGTCGCCAATGGAACGGATCAGATCGACTCCGGGGCTCGGGACTTGGATTTCGGATCTGGGCGGTTTTGGAGTGTGTGTACAGTTGCAGCATCATCGTCGGGTGGCAAATTGGAGGCCATTATTCCGCTCCGCCCCCTGTGTCCGCCCAGTTATGCCCCGTTTTTCCCCCCTTTCGGAAAATTCCCAGCGTGGCGCAAGAAGAAAAGTGCTTTGGAGAGAACAGGGAACAAAAAATAAAGAATCACGTTTGTACCGTTTTGTACTGATTTTTCCGCCGTGTTCTTGCCACTCGGCTTCTTCTTCTTCCGCTTCTGGCCTCCTCCGCTCTTCGCCGCTCATTGTCATTATCTGCGATTCCTCTTTCTTTCTCTTTTTTCAAGTGCAATTTTGAAATGCCACACACATACACTCGAAGCATTCACACACACACACACACACACACACACGTATTTCGCTGTTGGATAATTTTTTCTTTTTCAGCCAAAAAAGAAAGAAAAGAAGAGGAGCAAAGAAAAACTTCAAGTTCGCCTCACCTTGTCTTGCACCTTGCGCTGCTCGCTGGGCTGGTTGTTGTTGTTGTTGCTGCTGCTGTTGCTGTTGCTGCTACTGCTGCCTTTGCTGCTGTTTAAATGCAACTTAAAGTGAATTAATCACCATTTATGCCGCTTCTCCTTCACTCCTTTTGTATCGCGCAACTTTTTTGCATACTTTTAACTGGCTTTCTTTCATTCAATTCACTTGCCGCTGCTGCTTTTCTTCTTCTTTTTGTGCCTTTTTGTAATTAATTGAATATGCACACACACACACGCACTCTTACTCCAGGCACTTACACCAGCACAGGGCACTCACGAGCAGGGCGAGAGGTGGGAGAGACGGCGACACTGAGCGAGGGAAAACACGTCTGCGGACAGGTAAGCGCGGCGCGCAACTGACGCCGACTTTGGGCCACAAAACACATCTCTCAGCGACTCTCGATCGCCCTATAGTGGTCTCTTTCTTTCTTGATGGAGCTAAGCAGACATCCCGCTTGCACCTGCGCACAGATCGGACCGAAAAATACGTTACAAGCAACCGTTTGAATTTTTACCTGTGACCAGTGTTGTCAACTTTAGCGGAACAAAAAAAAATAGCTAAATTGGCAACACTGTAGCGGGAGATGAAGAAACTCCACAAGAGAGAGGCAGAGAGCGTTCAAGCAGAGAGAGATCGGGCGCGAGAGCGTGGAAAACCCAGACAACACTTACCTGTGTTTACCTGTCTTTATCTTTCCACGAATATCGATATTGCTTTTGTCAATTAGCTCAGATTTACTTAGCTCTTGCTTTTCCTGACACTATGGTTGCCATGGTGCGACTTTTCTTAGAGAAATAAATAAAATTAAGGTAATTCTCTATTAACGGAGCCCCTTCCAAAAAAA
>VNJZ01002220.1:0-15860 GCA_008042795.1 Drosophila asahinai | reverse complement strand
ATCGGCGGTTCTTCATACGTAGATAGTATATTGCTTTTTTGCACATTTTGCAATACAGACGCAACTTCAGTCTCTAATATTTTTGCTGCTTGTTCTGCATTACTTTGCTCGCGAAATCCCTCCTTTTTGAAGCGTCCGATATATCGATGTTCAATTTTTAACATCGATACATCGGACCATTTTGAAAACCTCGATACTATCGATAGTAACATCGATAGTTTTGCAGCCCTAGTACAAGGGTATTATAAGTAAGTGCCAACCGTGAATGTATGTAACAGGCAGAATGAGAAATTTCCGACCTTATGAAGTATATATATTCTTGATCAGCATCACCAGCCGAGTTAATCTAGCCATGTCCGTCTGTATATCTGTCCGTGTGAAACAACAGATCTCAGAGACTATAAGAGCTAGAGTTACCAAATTTGGTGACAACATTTGGATCTTTTGCACGCAGATCAAGTTTGTTTTTAAAAATTGCCCACACCAACTTGAGTACAATCGGATAATAAACATGGGAGATACTAGCAAAAATGTGAGAATTTTAAGACAACCCCTAAGGCACCGCTGTTGTAAGCTGTAGCCGACAGGTGGCGCATTCGAGCCTTGGCCGCGCGATATAATTGAGCCAACTGCAGAAGAACTGATAAAAGAATGGAGCAAGAAATGAAACAAAAAACAATTAATTAATTTTTTGACGCCGATGGAGAGAGTTTTTGTGCGTCCTTATAAAATGTATCATTCATATTTAAGTATGACAATAAATTGTTTAGATCGGGATCTGATTCGAGAGGCGATTTATTTTAAGAAATATCGAAGCATAGTATGATAATGCATGTACAATTTAAAATTGCCTTTCAGTGAAAAACACAAACGTTTAGGTACCGGGTATCTGACAGCCGAGCACATTCGACTGTAGCTTTCTTACTTGTTTTAGCAAACGCCGTGAACCTATTGTGTCGCACGCTACGTGTCGCACACTACATTTTTTTCCACTATCATACATATTGTAGTTTCCCTATGAATAACTCCATTTTTTCAAGTTTTTTTTTTATCGATTTTTACATGAAAACACACAAATATGCTTGTAACCATTGTATTACGAAAATTTTGATTTGGATTTGATTTTTTTCTTTTATATACCCACAAAAGTACGATGATAATGAACATTTTAGTTTTCGGACCTG
Organism: Drosophila asahinai; assembly: GCA_008042795.1. Lineage (NCBI taxonomy): Eukaryota > Metazoa > Arthropoda > Insecta > Diptera > Drosophilidae > Drosophila > Drosophila asahinai. The sequence continues at coordinate 14,676 of VNJZ01002220.1, read as the reverse complement.
GAAGACCTTTTGCACTATTTTCCCATATATTTTAGTTTCATTAGGATCGGACAAGTATATTAAGGGAGGAAGGGATCGGTAAATTTATATAAGAGTGTAAAGAAATACATTTGAAATAAAAGATGTATAGGTAAATGTAATGAATTTGTTCTTAATTTCCTTTTTTCTTTAGTTTAACCGAAATGGATCAATTTTTCATGATCCAATTGCAAACTGCAAGGGTATACAATTTTTGGTTACCGAAGCTAGCTTTCTTCTTGTAAGAATTATATTTTTTATAAGAGCCCAAGGGTCAAGTTTATAATAATTGTCCCTGTTTTTTTTTTTAAGGAGTTTTTAATGATCCGGGAAACTGCAAGTAAAATAAACTCCACTGTATATATCGCGTTCTCAGCTGGATGCCGTCTGCGGAGATGTCGTCGACCCAGAAGTGTAACAAGATGCCTAGCCAAGGAGCCACAGGCAACACCCCAAAATTGCTTTAAACCGCACTATGGCCTGAGATCTTGTTCAATAAACGTTAAATGTAAATACATACTATTGGTAACATTAAAATAAAGAAATTGGACATGGTTTGGCAAGATGAAATTAAAGTGGGGAGATCCACACAGACAAAAAAACAGAAAAGGTTTTTAATAGATGAGATGAAATAGATGAGCTACGCAATCTTTCCTGATAGAAGATTAGATTATAAATGAAAACAATTAGAAACATTGGCATAGCTCATACATTTCAAGTAATCTATTAAAAATAACGACTTTTCGGCCTTACTTTGTTTGGGTGTACTAATAATATGCAAACTCTCTTCAAATGGAGAGAAAACAAAAATACATAGTTGAAACTAAAAAACAAGTAGCACCTTTAATAAAGACAAATTTCACAAAAAAAAAAAATGTCTTAAAATGTTTTTCTGTTTTATTTTATTTTATCTATACAAAAATATATACAGCAAGAAATTTTATATATATATATATATATACATATATTTTTTTTCTTTTAAGGTCTCCTTTTGGTCCCCAACGGAGAATGCTTAGGATATTGGTTTGGAGATACAAATGATGATACTCGGAGGAGAATATTTTTTGAATCAAATAATATAAATAATTTTACAAATAATTCTTATACGACACCAAAATCTTCTCACACTTGGGGAATATTTCTAACAGTATTGGGAACCGTCCTTCTCGATTTTGACGCGGATGCTTGTCAAAGTCCTGCAAGAGCTTATCTTTTAGACATATGCTTACCAGAAGATCACGCAAAGGGCTTGTCAACATTCACCATAATGGCAGGCTTAGGTGGATTTTTTGGATATTCAATGGGTGGCTTAAACTGGGATGAAACAGAAATTGGTAAGAAATTTATATTTAAGCTTGTTCAAAGTTATATTACCTTAAATAATCTAGGCCGGCGATTGGGTGGACACGTTAAGGCTGTATTCACTATTATAACATTTATTTTCATTGCCTGTGTCACATTCACAGTTACAAGCTTTGCAGAAATTCCCTTATGGGTACTAGCAGACGCGGATTCTGCTAATAGTAGGGGAGAAAATGAAAAATTGCGAGCACCGAAAGAAAAATATGGTGCCTGCGGAGAAGAAGAGGAAATCGGCAATACATTCGAGGAGAAAAAACAGGTAATTTTTCACTTCATCAGAAAATAAGCTAATTTCGGTAAGTCGAAGTTCGTATGACCCTGCAGTATGCAGTTGGATTATTGAAACACGATCCAAAACATTCCGTATTTATGTCATTTACCTACACATTTTAAAATTTACGTGGAGATTTTAACATTTTCATATAAATTACCTGATCGCTTCTATGGCAACAATATTATATAGTTGTCCGATCTTAATGAAATTAAAACTGTAATGTAGTTTCTCAACCGGGATAAAATCTCAGTCGTGGCCATGAAACTGTACAAGAAATTTATATAGAACGAGAAAGAAAGCTAACTTCGGTAAACCGAAGTTGGTATACCCTTGCAGTCTGCAATTGGATCATTGAAAATCGAACCATTTTAGTAATGTTAAAAAAATATCGAGTTTTGAAAATTTTAAGTTTTACATGTAGAATTTTACATTTTCATATTAATCGACCGATCGCTTCTATGGCAGCTATATGATATAGTTGTCCGATCTTAAAAAAATGAAAACCGTAATTCGAGAACCATTAAAAACAGATATATCTCAAAATTTATAGAAATACGTTTAAAAACAGAGAAGTTAAAATTTATATACCCTTGCAGAGGGTATTATAAATTTGACCAGATGTTTGCAACGCAGTGAAAGAGGCATCTCCGACTCCATAAAGTATATATATTCTTGATCAGCATCACCAGTCGAGTCGATCTAGCCATGGCCGTCTGTCTGTCTGTCCGTCTGTCGGTTTCTACGCGAACTAGTCTCTCAGTTTTTAAGCTATCGGACTGAAATTTTCAGCATAGTCTTATGAGCACGCAGTATATATGTCGGAACGACCGAAATCGGATTACTATATCCTATAGCTGCCATAGGAATGCTGGCGAAATTAATGTAAAAAAAATGTTAACTTCTCTGCTTTTCAACGTATTTCTATAAATTTTGAGATATAGCAATTTTTATGCTTCTAGAATTACGGTTTTAATTTCATTATGATCGGACCACCATATCATATAGCTGCCATAGAAGCGATCGGTTGATTTATATGAACATGTAAAATTCTACATGTAAAATGTAAAATTTACAAAATTCTATATTTTTTCAACTTTACTAAAATGGTTCGATTTTCAATGATCCAATTGCAGACTGCAAGGGTAGCTTTCTTTCTCGTTTACATTAATTTCGCCATCATTCCTATGGCAGCTATAGGATATAAAAATCCGATTTCGGCCGTTCCAACATATATACTGCGTGCTAAAGAAAATAAGACTATGCTGAAGATTTCAGATCGATAGCTCAATAACTGAGAGACTAGTTCGCGTAGAAACCGACAGACGGACAGACAGACAGACAGACAGACAGACTGACAGACAGACAGACAGACAGACAGACAGACAGACAGACAGACAGACGGACATGGCTAGATCGACTCGGCTGGTGATGCTGATCAAGAATATATGTACTTTATGGGGTCGGAGATGCCTCCTTCACTGCGTTGCAAATAATTCCATAATATAATGAAATGGAATGAGTTATATAAAGAACTTGCTGAATGGGACAGGGAGAAGACTTCATTTTCGGTCAACGGAGGCAAATATGAGTTCTGCCGCCTACCGTTCGGGCTTAAAAATGCCTCAAGCATTTTTTAAAGGGCAATAGGTGATGTTCTACGGGATAAAATAGGAAGGACCTGTAACGTCTATGTGGATGACGTTATTGTCTTTTCAGAAACTGCAGAGTCTCATATTTTCCATATTGGAGAGTCCATATCGTGAGTCCAGGCAAAAGTCACATTTTTTTAAAAAAAGTGTGGACTTCCTTGGTTTTGTTGTCACGAAGGAGGGTACTAGGATAAGCCAGGACAAGGTAAAAGCCATCAAAGAGTTTAAACAGCCAAGTAATTTATTTGAGCTGAGATCGTTCTTGGGCTTAGCAAGTTACTATCGATGCTTTATAAAAGATTTCGCATCGATAGCGAGACATTTGACAAATATTCTGAAAGGTGAAGGTGGCAGGGTCAGCAAATACCGTTCTAAAGGCATTTCGGTGAGCTTTGATAAGCCTCAGTTAAGCGCATTTGACAAACTTAGAAATATCCTTGCTTCAGAGGACGTTATCCTTCATTACCCAGATTTTACGCGGCCATTTGATTTGACAACCGATGCTTCATTCGTTGGCATAGGTGCAGTCCTGTCTCAGGGAAACAGGCCTATAATAATGATATCCAGAGCACTGAAAGATAGGGAATTAAATTATGCCACGAATGAAAGGGAGTTACTAGCAATTGTATAGGCCTTGGATAGTTTCCGTCACTGCCTTTATGGAAAAAGTGACATAAACATATTTACGGACCATCAGCCGTAAGCAAAGCAAAGCTCAGCAGAGTCAGTTCAAGCCACTATTCACAGTGAAGAATCATCAACACTTGTCATTGAGGCCACGGAAAAGCCACTTAACTGTTTTCAAAAGCAGATCGTATTGGAGGCCATTGCCATTGAGGCCACGGAAAAGCCACTTAACTGTTTTCAAAAGCAGATCGTATTGGAGGCGGCGTCCACGCCAAATAAGCGACTACTTATAGTGTTTGGTACTAAGACTCGCCATCAAATTGATTTTTCTGACTGGGAGACATTACTGGACTTTGTGTAAGACGTAGTAACGCCCAACGTCGTGAATGCCATACATTGTAAGCTTCCAGTTTTGGTCGGTATTCAAGATAGTCTGGTTTGGCTCTTCCCTGCTACTAAATTTTGGCATTGCAAGTCTTGGGTGGCGGACGTTATCAAGCCTGACGAACAAAAAGAAATATTAGTTGTGGAGCATAACAGGGCTCACAGGGCTGCTCAGGAGAATATTAAACAAGAGCTGCTTGACTATTATTTTCAAAAAATGGGTAAGATCGCGGCCGAAATCGTTCTAAGCTGCAGGATTTGTCAGAAGGCAAAATATAATAGGCACCCATTAAAGCAGGAACTAGGAATTACCCCAATACCAACACGGGAGGGAAAAAGGTTACACATGGACATCTTCTCAACTGGGGGAAAGTACTTCCTCACGGCTGTCAATAAAGTTAGCAAGTTTGCGGTGATCCAGCCAATAGCATCGCGTTCTATATTAGATGTAAAAATCCCGATCCTTCAGCTGGTGAACCTTTTCCCTAATGTTAAATCGATATATTGCGATAATGAGGCATCGTTTAACTCCGAAACGATACGATCCATGCTGAAGAATCAGTACAATGTTGATATAGCAAATGCCCCACCTTTACACAGTACGTCAAATGGTCAGGTGGAAAGGTTCCACAGTACTCTTATAGAAATTGCCAGGTGTCTAAAATTGGAAAGGAAAATAGATGATATCACGAAATTATTTCTTCAGGCGACCATAGAGTATAGTAGGTCGTTTCACTCTGTCACAAATAGGAAACCTGTTGAGATCATTCATGCTAGTGCTGACTTTGCCCCGGATATAATTATGAACCTTAAAAAGGCACAGCAGGAGCAGTTAGATCGGAACAATCCAGCTCGGCAGAATAGGGTATTTGATGTGGGTGAGAAAGTTTTAGTAAAAACCAACAAGAGATTGGGGGATAAACTTAAACCTGTGTACTTCGAGAACATGGTCGATGCTGATATTGGGACAACAGTCCTAATTAAGGGGAGAGAGGTCCATAAAGACAATATTCGATAGGAGCCACCTAAAAAAATTGTTTCCTAGGCTTACTGTGCCAAGTTGTGGTAGAGTCTTACCATCGATTCCAAAATGCACGCACAACCATATTGAAAATATTATGAAGAAAACTACAAATTAAGGAATTTAATCTCGTCATCTATACAGTAGCTTTACAGCGAAGTCGTGAAATGTTAAAAATAAATTGTAAATAACTTATCTGCCTTAACTCTTCCAAAAGTAAATGTTGTGAATCATTCGAGTTGACACTAGTGACCCAAAGGCGATTCTGAAAGAAGGTTTCACAAGGGATACCTTAGACAGCTGCTTAATGTGGCTAAGATATAAATACTAGCTATTAAGAAATCATTTAATTTTTTACAATTAATATTTAGTTTGTATGGTAGAAAATACGAATTTTTCCAATCGCACACAACAGCCAGATGTAAGATGCTGTCACGTCATGGAATGGTTGACTTAGCGATCCACCATGCATGGTCGCCACCGCAACGAAACGCAAAAAGACTCCACTCCCTTTCAAGCCTGCCCTTTCTTCACTAGTTAAACGAAGAAAGCCCGCAGCATATAACGGAGATGCAATTGCTAACAATTAGATGCCAGCTGTAGCAGTGTCAACCTGCTTCGCGTTCTGCGTAATGATAAAGATTTATCAAGCTTACCTACAGGCAGAGCCTCAGTAGCGGTGACGCAAATCCTTGCTAACATGGACATGACCGAGGACGTCCATTTTTGAAAAGAAGGGGAGTAGTTAACAATACAACGGTTAACTGCACTAAGAACGAATAAGTGCACGACGACGGACGGCACACGAAGTCTTACGACGGACGCTAGTCGGCGGCCGTGATCTGTGCAAGCTAGGCTTACAATTAAGTTCTCTCTTACTCAGTGAATCAGTTCTGAGCTGACAGCCAATCAATAAAGGCACTTCCTCTAAATCGATCGATATTATTTTATCAATCGCTGCTGAAGCTACGACCCAGCTATCAGCCTACAAGAGGGAGGTCAGCAACACTATTGTCACAGATCGTGGCCACCACCTGGCCTCGATCTGCACTCCGCATCACCCTGCGGCTACCGAGGCAATCCCAAAGTGACCGGTCGTTGTTTGCAGCAACTTGCCGCAACGCCGACTTTAGAACCAACAACTCTGTGAGCAGCGACGTGCCACGGTGCCAACCTCCTGCAAGAGCTGTGCAGGCGAAGGATATTGTGAGCAACTACTGACGCATTATCTCATACCTTTTCTTATATATACTTTATGGGGTCGGAGATGCCTGCGTTGCAACAATCATGGCAAAATTATAATACCCTCTGCAAGGGTATAAAAAGGGATTGAAGTTGTAGTTAGGGATATTTGCTGGAAATTTTGTCGCTCACTGAGAAAGTTTTATTTATGTAATTATTACCGCCAGAGCATTTATTTCTGTTTGGTTAAGTGAGTTTTTGCAGCTGTAGTTCCAGACGTGCTATGAACTAGCTGCGGGTAGCGCAAAACTATCGATCGGTGCTGCGCGGTGGTGGGGAGATAGGCTACGGCAGCGGAACTAGCTACTGGTCAGCTCGGAGCTATGTGAGGCGGTGATCAAACCAGGCTAACGATCGGTGCTGCGCGGCGGTGGGGAATTAGACTAATGGGTAGTGGTGAGCTAGTTCGCCAGTGCTGCGCTACGGTAAGCTCGAAGGGGTGGGGAACCGGGCTGGCGATCAGAGATGCGCTAAGCCTTTAGTGCTGCGCGGTACATGGCGAGCTGTACTATGGGGTCTGAAACATAAGGAAGCGTAAGGAATTCCGGCTGGGCGCGGAAGCTAAATTACGGGGTTAATAATAGGGCTGGGCGCGGACTCAAAGCTACGGGATTTGGTTCCGTCTGGGCGCTGAATCAATACTACGATATTGGGGCTCCGGCTGTAACCACAACCAGGCTACGGGGTATAAATTCCGGATGATCGCGGAATCTAAGCTACTAGGTTAGGGTAAAACGGTCACCACGCCTGAGTCCCTACGGGAGAGGGAGGAAGGGGTTAGTGACTGCTGAGAGGAAAAGAGAGTTGAAAAAAGAGATTTTGGCGGGTACAGATCGCTCGAGTGGAAATGCCAAACACGTGACTAGTAATTGCTAAGAGAACGAGATGGGGGAAGTAGGGGTTGCAAGTAATAAAACGGGTTAGAGTTCGTGTTTAGGTTTCATTTGATTTGAGTTTCTAGTTACGATCCCTGCTGCTGCGAAAGAGAGAGCTTTGGGTTGTGGCCGCTTCCGAGAGCTCGGAACTCGATAGCTCCGGGGAACTAGTTCTTTTTTATCGGACTCCCTATCGATAACCACCTTTCGTGTTGATCGAAATGGTCCGTTAGGCGCGAGTTTTTCTAAGCTATTATATTGGCTACGTTCGCGTTAGGGTGAACTGGTGGGTTGGGATTTAGCTGAATAAATACTCGCGGATTAAATTACGAATTAGAATTATATTTATATATGAATATGTGAGGACTCCATGTCTTATAAGTAAACTTAGGTCACATCCCCATCTTACTTCGGGGAGGAATAGAGTACGTTGCCGTTGGTCTTCATGGTCACTTGGTATGACCCGACACAATGCGATTGCCAATCTGGATTGAGGACGCATCGCTCGGCGGAATCGTGGCCTTCCTTCGGTCTCCTTATCGCTGGACTGAGAGTCCCAGTGCATGGCTTTTCCACTGGCGGTGGCAGCCTCGTCCCTGGGCGTGGTCTTCCTGCGTACTTTCGTCCACGCCGGTAAAGACGCAGGTTGGCGGGATCGGCCTAGTCGGTTCAACCTCCCAGGTGGCCTTGGGTGTCGAGGTCTCGACCTGGGGCATCTGTCGAGCTGGATCGGTCCTGAGTTCTGCGGTCGTATCGAGCGGGTCCTGCGCGACGGGTGCCGAATCCTCCCAAACGTCCTGGCCAACCAAAGCTGGGCACTCGGGGGATGGGTCGGATGGGTACTTCGATGAGGATCGTTTGGTAAGTGGTGTGAGTCAACTATAACCATGAACCACGCTAGAATCCGAAACGGTCATCGCCCTCAAAGACGTAGTGGGCGGCTCTTCCGGGGGCTCGTTTTCCTCTTCCTCGTTGGCGAACTCGTAGTTGCCCTGATACTCCTCCTCTTCGTCGCTTGCATCCTCCACGTGGAAATCTGGGGCGGCAGTTGATGACCGGGAGGGGAGCGACGCGAAAACTGATGTTCGTCGTCTTCCGGGTAAGACTCTACTCGCAGCTAGTCATCGTAGAGATGATCGTCGTCTTCCGGATCAGACTCTGCTCCCAATTGGTTATCGTACGGGCTCGCGGGGTTGGAGACCCCGTACTGTGGGGACCGGATCGACGTGGTCTCGTAATAGGGTGAAGGTGCATCGTGTTGTGGTGACGTCAGGCTCGCTGTCTCATGGTCCGAAGACTCGCTCAAGGGGTGAGACCGTGTTGAAGCAGTCTCCGCGAGTTAATACTGGCGAGTGTGTTGCAATGCTGCTGGCTCGTTCTCTGTCGCGATATTGCGTCCTCGAGTCTTAGGAGCTTTGTCGGTGGGTGGCCCACCGGCCCTGTCGTGCCGTGTTTCGCGAGGTTCCGCTACGGAATCGTGTCCGTGCGCTCGGAGGCTCCGGCGAGGATTGCGACGCTCGCTCGGCGGCCTCTTCGCGCCGGCTCGAGTTATACCGAGTGCAGGGTCGAGATGATCTTCCCGTACAATTGGTTCCCGGACGGAGTCTGGGATCTCGTGGGTTGGTTGTCAGCCGGGAGGTGCGGGTGGAGAAGTCCAATGGCGCCTCCTCGTCGCTTTTGTTGAGCTCCATCGTCGCCTGTCCTGGACTCCTGCTGTGTGATTATTGGTAATGAAACTTAACTTAAGTAGCTTAGTTTACATGTTCTTAAGTGATACGGGTAAAATGGGCAGCAGCGATAAACTATTAATGTTATTATCAGGCGTGCTCTGGTTTTCACTTTTATTTTTCGTTTTCGTTTTAAACCAAAAACGTACGTTTTCGTTTTTAGGTGCTCCGGTTTTCACAAACTTTTTGTCATCGTTTTGTCATCGAAATATTTAATGGTTTTTATTGCTCAAACAGATGACTTGGATGTTTTGAGAAGTATAAGGTATGCTTAAAAGCCTTTACTCTTTTTAATTGTTTGTTTTAAAGCCAAATAAAGGCAGAAATTGTTTATTTATCGGTCCAAGAGGGCTGCCACCCTTTGATGATATGTCATTTATACCTTTTTTTATTGGTAAAAATTCCATTTAAACATTAAAATAAACTGGTTTTCTTATTAAAACCTTATTTCATCCTCCTTGAACATTATTAATGACCACCTCTTAAATTTAGAAGCATTTCGACCAGATTGTTTTGTTCCATCAACAGTACGGCAGCACTGGCAATCAACACGAAATATGTTGTTGCCAACGGCACATCAACACGAAAGATGTTGTTGCCAACGGCAAATAGTTTGTTCCCAAATTCGATGTGGGGTTAGAAAATAATTATTTAAAAAGTAAATACAAATTAGATTGATCTACTTATGGTGTGAAATGAACATCAATAGACCAAGGAGTCAACTATTTGTTTCCTTTTGCAATTAAGAACCGATTTGATGTAGAAAAAAGCACTTACTTTTCATTTCGACAAAACAAACTTGCCCGTTTTTGAAAACGAAAAAATCTTGTGAAAGTGAAAACGGGAGCACCGATTTTTCGTTTTCGAAAACGAAAACGAGAGAATCTTGTGAAAGTGGAAACCGGAGCCTGTCTGTATATATTCTTATAATCATCACCCACTAATAGTGACGCCGGCTGGTGTGTCGACTGGGTTTGTGTACCGCTGTGGAGTCGTGATCGTTGTCATAATCTGGATCGCTGTATTCTGGGGAAGAACAATTGTGGAAAGCTTTTAGATGTCCAACATTGGCCAATCACCCCTTTACCGGGCAGACGAATTCTGACTGTACCCTGTTGACTTCGACACACTGGAGTTGATGGCCTGTGCTATAGTGTGCTTTCCCTAAGCTGCGCTACTTGACAGCTTCCAGCTTGGTGGGCTCTTGTGTAAGTTCCCCAAGGGTTCGGAACTCATGTCTTTCGATGTATATTTTGTACTTTCGCCTCATCATAACCGGCATGGCGCACGAGTACGCGTTGTTTATATATTACTATTTTGAATTATTTTATTTTCTTTTATTAGAAAACACTTTTTTTTTCGATTACACTGGTCGACAAAAAAAAAAGCCGGCGAAAAAAAGCTGTTAAGTACGCCGGTTAGGGCCGACGTGAGTCATTTGGTTAACACGGAAGAAAATCAAGAATAGCCAATGCGCTAGTGCTCTTGAAAATCAACACGGGCAAGATTGCACAAAAATTTGGCTCTGGCAGGTGACACCGCCTAAACTCGCCAAATTGGGCCATGCAATCACCTGCAACCCAGCACTGCCGATTTTGCTGAACTAGCAAACATTAGAACAAAGACGACCCAAATCGAACTCCAGCCAATAGGCGAAAAGAGGGGAATGGATGACACTAGGTGAGAACATTTTTGTGTTCCATTCCGGATATTCCTAGGCAATACTTGGCAGTCTTTGGATATAAAAGACTCCAATATAGCCGTACTGGAGAGAGTCGAAGTCAGAGCTAAGGAAGGGAAGTCTGTTCGAAAAGACTCGAAATCCCCCAAGACCAAAGCGCATAAGTTTAAAAGTTGGATAGCTTTTCGGGACTGCGGAAAATGTGCGATGCAGTCCGTTACAACATCCCGTCGAACAGTACCGCGTACCATGTGAATCCTAATGGACCTATTTTAGCAATACTACGAGTAAAACAATCTGCCGCATCCAAAAGTGAATCCTGAAGAACATTCATCATTTTGCAATAAACTGTGCAACTACCCGTATCACTAGGCATAGCCTAAATCCTTCAACAACAACCCCAATCTTCAACGTCATAAAAACCTGAAGGATGTCTCTGATAGCCAAGAGATCGAACAAGTAATTGAGGAGCATCGACCAACATGAAGGAGCAACCAATTCACCAACATAGATGATCCTGGTTCAATAACGACATAACAAACATATAAACTCCTTTCTCAACATCAATACACTTATTTTTTTTTAAATCATTAAGTAAAAAGTTTGTGCATTTAGTGAATTTATTACCCCAAAAACAAAGCACGATATTATATACATAAATATGCTTAGTTCTACTTAACTTTCCCAACAAATAAAACCTCTACTCCGGAACAAGAGCTCTCAACGATGGAAGGGGTAAGTCATCGGGACATTTTTCCCAATATTATCAGACATATTTATATATATATAATTATAAGTTCGCAACTCCGATTAAATAAAAAAATATAATTTTTTTTTATTCAACTGATTGTTACAAGACTTATTTGTGAAGAACACCGACCTATTAGATTGAGGTCTCAAACTGAACTTAACTTGCTGATCTGATTCTGTTGACGATCAAGCCTCGGTCTCGAGCTTTTTGGGATTTGAGTGGGTTGTGAAATTGTTCTGAGAAACTTTCGGTTTCTTTTGAGTGAAACTTTAATTACTCTTGGATCTAAGTGTCTCGACTCTTGGATACAAGTGCGCTCTTAGATTTTACGACTTTGGAATGTCTTTGGATTAAAATATGAGTTTATGTGTCTGCGAGCCGAACTTTGATTGTCTTTGAACGTGTGAACGTGACAATTGAGGAAGCTGTTTAGTCTACAGTTTTGGGTGATAAGCTGGGACTAACATTTGGGGATTTCCGTTGGCCTTCGATTGTTGGCTCTTGTTATAAGGGTGTATAATTCTAGGGTAGTATAGGGTATATTGTGGATACATAAAGTAATGGGTATATTCAGAGTGTTATGGGACTGTGTATGTGTTGCTTAAATATATACAGAGTCTTATAGGAATATGGACATGTCACTCCCCCAACCTTTGAATTTGGCCTGTCCTCAGGGCGATAACGTAGGGTATAACATAATATTATCTGCTGCAATATTTTCCTCAGTAGAATTTACACTCTTATTTGTTACAATTGGTTGTTCTTCACGTTTAGAATATTTTACAATAAGTTTCTTAGGAATATTTTTAAATTTGTAAATTGGATATAATGTTAAACTTATTATAGTGATTACAAATGTGGTTAAACATATTATCTGAAATGTATTCTAATATTTCATATGTGATTCGACTATTTCTTTAGTTTGGATATATGACAGTGGTTCGAGTTTTGTGACATTGTTGTTATATTGTTGGATATTATAAACTCATTTAACTGTATAGTACATTTTTTTATTTTAACAATATTATTACAACCGACCGAAACTTCTGTGCTTATACAATTTTTATTTATAATTGATTTTTGTATATTCCATGTTAACAAAATATTTGGTTCGATGTAATTTATTTGGAAATTTCTATGGGTTTTTACATATTTGCATTTTGTAGGTTCTTGTTTTAGGATTCCAATTATGCATTTGTCAAAAATAAATTGACCTATGTTTTTACTGAATACTTTATCTTCATAAATGTAATATTTATCAAATGTGTTTTTGTTAAGATGTTATCAAATTCATCTGGATATGGAATTATTTCATATACAGGGGTTTTCGTTGTTTCATTAGGAATTTGGGAAATTATCAAGATTTCGTTCCTGTCTGTTTTAAGCCAAGTAGATGTTTTTATTTTTAACAACTTTTCGGAATTAACTTGTTTTAAATAATCATGTTTTAATAATTTTGGGTTAAGTATACCTAACCTCGTTGTCTGCATACCTAGTTCTATGTCCTCTATGTATTCAGTGAAATGCTGAAGGTTAAAAATCAGAACTGCAGCTTGTTCTTCCTTATTGTTAGATTCTTCAAGTTTATTTATTATGTCAAGTCCGTTATTAACAACATCAATAATCATATTTAAATCATGATTTTGGATGGAATTATCTGATAGATTATTAATTTTAGTTTCAAGTTCTTCTTTATCGTCTTGATCTAATGTGCCAAACAAATATTTATAAACTGAACCTACCACGTTTAAAAGCCCGCGTTTGCTTCGTCTGACTATTCTTAACCCATTCATTTCCCTTTTTAATTTTTCAACTAAATATTGGATTTGGACAATGTGTTGGAATTTTTTGGCTTCGTCCAGTAGGTTGTCGAATATCGTTTTGGTCTTTGTTAAATTTATACTTAAATGGTGGTATTCAAGATTCGTTGGAATTTCCATTGATCCGGTTTTGAATATCAGATATCCGTTTCTTGCGTTTATCGGACTTATTTCGATACTTTGCCCCTTGGTTGTACTTATAAGCGAGATTAATATCAGGGATAATATAGGGATGATTTGGTTATGTTTCGTCTTCTTCGGCTTGTCTGGAATGATCAAATTTGGTCTTATTAGTCTTCTTTTGTTTTTTAAATTTTGATATTTATTTTATAATGTGTGATCTTCCTGCCTCTATTTGTTTCTTCGAAGTGTTTATTATCAACCTGTCTTATTAAACCTGTTTTCTTGAAGGGATTGGTAATTTTGGCTTTAACTAATGGGGCTTGTCTATATTTCATATTAACCTCAAAATCGTGCCTATTTTCATTCAGCCTGTCTATTTTATTGATTTTATTTTGTTGAGTGTTAATATCTGGTGTTCCTGCATATAGAAAAATGTCTGCGGGAGTTCTATTAGTCGTGTTGTGTTTTGTTTTATGATTGTACACATATAGGATTATTTCAAATCTCGTGCATCGGTCCTCTATATTGTTTTCACTACTAATAATTCTCAATTTCTCATTTACTGTCTTATGAAACCTTTCTACATCAGATACACCATTCTTGGTGGTTGTTACCGATATATCTACTCCTTCAGATTTTAACCAGTTTTGCAAGGCTATACACATAAAAGAATCTTTGAATCTTTGTCTGCTTTGACTTCTTGTGGTTTTCCCATATCGTTAAATACCTTCATTATGGCTCTTTTTGCTTCCAGCCAATCTCTACTTTTCACTTCAATTAAAGTAGCGAATTTCGAATATATGTCGATACAAGATAAAAATTGCTGGTTATCAACCATATAGAAATCAATTACATATCGTTCTCTTGCGTTAAGTATTTCTGGAGTAACTTCAAATAACAGTTTTGTATTTCTATTTGTCTAGAGAAATAATTGAATGCTCGCTCTGTGATGGGTATATAATTAAGATTATCTTCAGAAGCGCTATAGTTGCATCTACACTGTTGGCAACTTCACCAAGCATTAATTCTTCTACTTTGGTACGGGATAGAGCGTCTGCTACATAATTTTCTTTTCCCGGAAGATACTTAATTTTATAATCAAATTCGTTTAATTTGATTTTC
>VNJZ01002216.1:0-14268 GCA_008042795.1 Drosophila asahinai | reverse complement strand
TGAAATAAATAAAAATACACAAGTATGTACATATATTAAGTCTATTAATGTAATTGATTTTTGTTTGGGTTATGACCCATAGGGCATTAAAAAGTGATGGTCGATAATAAAACTAATTTTCAATCTGAAAATCTAACCAAATTCACTTGTCACGCGCGCACTTGTCACATTGTCGTGACGTCATAAGCAAGTGAGCCGTCGCGGCGCCACTTGCTGTAGCCGCAGACAACCCAGGATCAAAAACATAACAAAGAAGAGCGGCAACAGTGCTTTTGCACACGCATACAAACGTGCGAGCGCTTGTACACATATACACACATACAGAGAAACGAGAGCACAGCGCGTAGAAACGCGGCCGTGCTCATCGTTCCGCATTCAATCTGCGACTGAAAACCGGTTTCTTGTTGTGCTTGCTTTCGAACGAAAGCTTCGATCTCGAAATGCCGAACGCACTCTGGGGCTCTAGACATTTCGTTCGGCTGCTCTGGGGTTCCAGGCTCAGCCGTTTGGTTGATAGCACTTTTCTTGCTGTTTGACGCCTCTATATATTTCTTGCTTAGTGGTGGAATCCATGTCTTCAAAACCCATACCCATGTTTTGCCCAAGAATTAGAATGAACCACATCATCAGTTTCGCCTTTTGACGGCTAGCTATGGGTTGGCACCGTCCCCGTTTCTAGCTGTTTGAGTTCTGGAGCAACTAGCCAAAGATCACCGCAATTCAAACTACGAAATTGGAGGTCCAATTGTAAGTGCCTTTTAAAATCATTGCCGGAAGAAAAGAGATGTTTTGAACCTGTACAGCTTCTTAACAAATCAGCTGGGAATTCACCAGTCAAAATTTTTGGTATCCAATGGAACTCCGGAAAGGATGATCTGTATCTCAATATCATATCTCCGACGAAAAGAACTACTGTCAAAACTCTAGGATCCAATAGGCCCGGTAGCGGCGGTCATTGTATTATTCAACCTTATATTTCAAGAAAGTTGAACAAATGTACTGCAATGGAATTACCTATTACCTGAAACCCTACGCTTTCGCTAGAGGGCTTTGGTGGCGGACCTGCCTTTACTTGCACATTGTCAAGAACCGCGATATATTGGCTTACCATTCCGAGACGCTGAACTACACGGATTCGACGACGCCTCCACGCATGCCAATGGTGCTTTTATCTACACGTGTAGCAGTTGGAAACAGTTTCCAAATAACTAATGTGGCATTTATCAGTCAGTCTCAATCACGCGCTTGGAACTAAATGCTGCATTACTTCGTAACCAATTGCTTACCATTTTCAAAAAATCATTAAAAATGTATCATTTTAGCACCAGCTGCTGGACAGACTTTCTCCGTAGCTACTGGAATCATTTTTTCACGGAGTCAATCCTGCCGAATGTGGTTATCGAAGATTTCATACGTATAAGCTTCTGGAGCATCAACTTTGGTGAAAGGATAAGTTTGGGCCACCCAAGTTCAACATATCTTCAAGTTTCTATGTCAACACCGAAGAACGGGTGATCAAGCCAACAACTCTACATAACTTCCTGATGAAAATATCAACGAGTTACTCATCCACAAATTCTCAAAGATTAGACGCAATATTCCTGAATGATTATGGAATCATGTGAATTGGTGGAAGAATCGAGCACTCTACAATCAACCACAATACCAAACACCCAATTATATTTGCAAAGAGTTCACCAATAGTCCAGCTATTGTTCGATTTTCCATGTGACCAATCTTCATACTGGAGTAGATGCAACGTTCGCCAACCTCCGTCAACAGTACTGGATTCTGGGTACCCGCAATCTCGTTAGAATGGCTGTTTTCCAATGTAAACGCTGCTTTCTCCAACGCAAAGGCACTAGTATCCAGATCATGGGAGAGCTACCAATTCTTCGAGTTCAAGCTAGCCGCTGTTTTTAATATACAGGGCTAGATTATGCTGATCGTAATCAAGAAATCAAAGGGACGAACCCCACGGATCGGGAAGCCGTGGTTCTCTATTTTTGCCTAACTACTAAGGCGCTGCACATAGAGGTTGTTAGCGGCCTAACGACAAAGGCTTTCACCGCTGCATTTCAACGATTCATTGCCCGCCGAGCAAAGCCCACTGTCCTTTATTCGGACAACGGAACCACATTTCATGGCACTAAAAAAACTTTGGACGAAATGAGTCGTCTGGCCATCGAACAAGCCAAAGATGCGGAATTAGCTGGATTCTTCGCCAACGAAGGGATTTCAGGGCACTTCATACCACCTTCTGCTCCCCATTTTGGGTGGGATGTGGGTACATACATACTACATATGCGACGGGGACTTGGATCCTAGCCTCAAACGTTTGAGGAACTCTCTACTGTTTTGACGCAATTTGAAGCTTTCCTAAACTCCCGTCCGCTATGCCCGATTGCGTTTTGTGAACTGTGGTATATGGAGTACCTGACATCGCATTAAGGAAGTGCACGCAAGATTAGGCGACAAGGTCAGATTCGTAACGGTAAAAACTGCTGCAGGTTTACGTCTCCCGGACTCGCACACGACAGCCGAATCAAATTCCCCCAAGGAATCGGTCGTGCACCTATCAGCTGAACTACCAGCAGGTCCCACAAGGTACCAAAGGAGCGAGCATTGACACTCCACATCGGCATTGCCATTCGCTTTCTTCCTTCTTATTTCAGTTGTTTATACCCTGACCCATTAGGCGGGATCGACTGGATTTAGCAGTCGTATCCGACGAACTTCTTTGGTTGGAAGAATTTAAATTTTTGCCTGCAATTCCTGTAATTTTCGGCTCGTGGTGGCTACATAAGGATGCGCTGTGTTGTGGCCATGTCGGTAGGACAGGACTGCGATGAGGCCATCGATCAGGTTCTTGGTGTTAACCTCTGCGCTCTACGGCGGAGTTGTGGTCGATATTGTTCATGAAAGGCGGATCGGATGAGTCCACCTTGTTCACGCCGATATCAACTGATTCCCACCAAGGGTGATGGCGAGTAGCAGGTCTAGGCGTTCTTGGAGAGCCAGCCTCGAAAACACCCATCGGCCACGATCAGCACAGCGCAATCGGCCTGGGGAAGTGGCAGTGATGATGTTCTTTTTGATTATATCTAATATTGGTATATAAAATGTAAATGTATATAAAAAATTAAAAACTGTATAAAAAAAATTATCTGATTCCTTCCATAGCATTTCGACATTGTTGGTTTACTTTTTCATTGTGGATAGCAACTTTTGCACTGTGAGTTAGAGGTGGAGAAACATCGATGCATCGATGTCTTTGAAATGTTTGGGAACATCGATGTTTTGTGGGGAAACATCGATGTTTTTGTCACATCACTAAAGTAAGGGAAAAAATCTTAAATTTTTTTTAAATGAACATTTTTTTCTGATTTATTGAAAACATTGATGTATTATCGATGTTTTTATGAAACTACTGTGAGTGGCAGCTTTTTAGTGGTGGAACCATAAATATCGTATATCGGCTGGGTGAAATAGACTGACATAGGAACATCAAAAATTGATGGTGGAATATTTTGAGAAAATTTGACACGACAAATCCATACGCACCATCATTGACGGTCGACAGTAAATGCTATTTTAAGTCCTCAGTCTACATCAGTCCGCATATTGGAATATAACTTTTATTGTTGCAACTCTCATGTTTATATTTTAATTTAATTTTAATAAGAAGTAGAAACGATATTATTTCGATAATATTTCAATGACTGTGTTCACTAGAAGGACATGATCACTGATCAGTGATGGGGTCAGTAATCAGTGATCAAGGTTATTCTGGTGAATGCTTATGATGGCTTACGCCGTTGTAAAAGTAGTCGTCCTGAAATCTATGGTTATCGGTTATCGGCTTCGCGCCAACAACCAGCTGATTGTTCGTAAAATATGTTACCAATGTTTTGAGGGCAGTGGTGTAGTAGCGAAAAGGCAGGCTGCAAGAGAATGGCAAGAGTCCTGGAATCCCAAAAAATTAACAATGGAACCGACCTACAAAAAGCATGATTAGCGAAAAGACTTAACGTCTCTTAAATTTAATTGAATTAATAAATGTTAGGATTTCCAGAGATAAATGTTAGTAGTTAAGTAAATTAAAGAACGCAACATATGGCTCTTAATTTTTTTTTTTTTTTAAGGAATATACATACATATCTATGTAAATTTTTTTTTTTAAGGAATATACATACATATCTATGTAAATTCATAATATTTGTTTTAATATCCCTTAACTTAGGATTCGCTGGACAAATTAGGGCAATCCCAGCTTACTTCTGCATCTTGATTAACTTAATATTGTGCGACATGCATTACATCATCAAGACTACATTCAATTAATAGCTAATAATTTTATTTATTTAGCCTCTATTTACTTTCTTCTTATGTTTATTTTTATCGATATTTCCACCAGCGATATACGCCAGCAGCAATCCATCATGTATCGCGTAAGAGGATCGTACTATTTTAGCGATCCATTTTGGCTGATCATGATGGACGATTTTTTGCATCATGATCAGTGATCGTACGCATTCAGCAGGACTATCGAAAGAAATCCATCAGTGATCAGTGACAATGTTGTTCTGGTGAACGCGACCAATGAGTCCCTCTCCAACTACGAAGAGCGGGAATTGGTTTTTAAAGGCTGGTACTAACATTGACGAAATGATTCCGTGAGCTGAAAACTTTATATAAAAAAAGTAACGAAAAGAGCAAGAATAACTTTCTCGTTTTCCGATTAATCGGGTATTAAGATGAACGGGATTCCGGGAGCCAAACGGGTAATATATCCCAGTCGGACTTTGTTTCATTCAGTGATCGAATTCAGATAGAATTATCTGTATAAAGGGGAGGATATTAGAGATGCTCCCCAGTTCAGCAAGCGGTAAGTGGGAGATTCAGGTACCTACTGAGCGCTCAGCAAGCATTTCCTCTGCAGCAGAGCAGCGACGGTGCGAGTACACGAATTTCCCCGGCCACGCATGAGTAAAAGCGAATAAGAACTTTACATAAACGGTGAGGACCTACCCCCTGAGCGATTACACAAGAAAGTACTACTATTTTACAGATCGAAAGTCCCACTGGCTATTTCGCAAGCAACAGGGAGGGGAAGGGTGAAATTCCAGTTCGATCGGCTTAAGATTTGTTCGAGTTGTGTCCGGCAACGGACCGTTTTTTTTTTATACAAAAAATAAAATAAAAAACCAATACTAGAAAATGTCTCACTTTATAAAACATAATTTACAAACTTTCCATTGGCTTTTCCATTTGGGCAACAAAAAATTCTACAAATCCGTTTTTTTTAAGCTACTAGATGTCTTTCTGTATATTTGTAAGCTTATAAAGTGCTTAAGTAAGCCTGCAAATGTATGTTTTTTATATTTTATGTTCATAATTTAAAGAGTTTAAGATCTTAAAATCAATAATATAATATTTTCACTTAGAGTTTCAACTTTATGCCAAAAAAATATACTTCTGCCTAACTTCCTTTTATACGTTATTAAATAGCCAAATCGGAATTAGGGTTTAAATAGGATTTATTCAGTTGTAGCGATTTGATTTCAAATGTCATACAGTTTTATTATCCATATTTATTTTATCGATTATTTAAACACTCGGCCAGTTATAAATTATTTATTTAGGCGGCCTCCTTTGCCAGCCGATCAGCTTTTTCCACAACCTCCTCAATGGGTCCAACCATGTAGAAGGCCACCTCCGGCAAATGATCATACTCTCCAGCCAGGATTTGCGAGAAACCCTTGATGGTCTGCTCCAGAGGCACCAACTTGCCAGCATGACCGGTGAAGACTTCAGCGACCTGGAATGGCTGAGACAAGAAACGTTGAATCTTCCTAGCACGTGCCACAGTCAGCTTATCCTCCTCAGACAACTCATCCATGCCCAGGATGGCAATGATGTCCTGGAGAGACTTGTAATCCTGCAGGATCTTCTGAACACCACGAGCCACATTGTAGTGCTCCTGTCCAATAATGTTGGGGTCCATGATACGAGAAGTGGAATCCAAAGGATCCACAGCCGGGTAAATACCCAATTCGGCAATGGCACGCGACAACACAGTGGTGGCGTCCAAATGGGCAAAAGTGGTGGCAGGAGCCGGATCCGTCAAATCATCAGCGGGCACATAGATGGCCTGCACAGAAGTAATCGAACCCTTCTTGGTGGTGGTAATACGCTCCTGCATAGAACCCATATCGGTGGCCAATGTTGGCTGATAACCCACCGCCGACGGAATTCGGCCAAGTAAGGCAGACACTTCGGAACCAGCTTGAGTAAACCTGAAGATATTGTCAATGAAAAGGAGCACATCCTGTCCCTCCTGATCACGGAAGTACTCGGCGACAGTCAAACCAGTAAGAGCAACACGGGCACGAGCACCCGGGGGCTCATTCATCTGACCATAGACAAGAGCCACTTTAGAGGTCTTATCCTTCAGAGAAATGACACCGGATTCAATCATTTCATTGTACAAATCGTTGCCTTCTCGAGTACGTTCACCAACGCCGGCAAAAACAGAGTAACCACCATGAGCCTTGGCCACATTGTTAATTAGTTCCATAATTAACACAGTTTTGCCCACTCCGGCACCGCCAAACAAGCCAATTTTACCACCCTTGGCATATGGAGCCAAAAGATCCACAACCTTGATTCCAGTAACCAAGATCTCTTGCTCCACTGACATTTCAACGAATTCAGGAGCTTCGGCATGAATGGGAGCGGTTTTGTCCGTGGGAATTGGACCACGTTCATCAATTGGTTCACCTAATGAAAGCAAGAATGTAGATTGTTATTTTTATTGTAAAGAAATACTTACCAATAACATTAATGATGCGTCCCAATGTTTCAGCACCAACGGGAATACGAATAGGATAGCCGGTATCGAGAACCTTCTGTCCGCGAACCAAACCCTCAGTACCATCCATGGCAATGGTTCGCACCGTATTCTCACCCAAATGCTGAGCCACTTCAAGGACCAAACGTGGTGAGCGGTTGTCCACTTCCAAAGCATTCAGAATTGGCGGTAAATTATCATCGAACTGGACATCAACGACGGCGCCAATTACGGCTACAATCTTGCCATTGGCTCCAGCGGCAGCTTTAGTAGCGGCCTTGGCAGCATGGCCACGAGCTGGGAATTATATAAATTAAAATTTGCTAGTAATGTAAACAGATTAACTGATTACAAACGGATGTTTAAAATAAACATTAAGCATAAATTCAACACGCTGCGAAATTCATATTTTCAGTGTATGAGAGCAGAGACTTGACACAAAATGATCTTATATGTCAAGATTATATACATATTCTCCAGAAACCCCAACCGCAGCTAACAAAAAGATAAATATTTATTAATATAGATAAGTAAAAACAACGATAACAAAAATGAATTTGCATTTCTGTTTAAACTTTTTTACTATGTTTTTAAATTTGTAATTAATACTGACATGAAAAAATAAATATTTTGAAAAAAAAAAACTTAAAACTTTTGGGTCATACATAAATACATTATTTAGAAATATCAAATTTTGAATGTTATGCAAATATTAACTGGATAAGAAACTTCGTTTAGATAAAAATAAAAATGTTGCATTTAACATTTGAGAATAGGCCATATTTTATTGACGATGAGTTCAAACTTTATATTAAACAGTTTATAATTGTATTTATAATTTGTATACGTTAAACTTACATACATATACAGTGGCTCACAGCTTATTTCGTGCAGAGGTTCAACCAAATTTTAAAGTCGGGCTACACGACTAAACTATATGATATATAAAAAAAATTTTTATGCAGTTTTTTTAAGTAGTATTCTAATATATTTCAAAATCCTCTATTGTTTTACAATTCAATTCAATAATATTTAAATTTACAAAAAAGTTAAAATTCGTGGAAGAACTTTGGTTAATATTTTTCGTGAATTGTGATCCCAGACAAACATTTTCTTGTGGAATCTTTTTTAACACAATATCACCTCATTTTTTTAAATACACCACATTTTTTTGGATACACTGAAAGAAAAGTTTTGTTAGTTTCAGAAGAATCAGCCCCTGCTCAACTATTGAACGACGGAATCTGCCATTAAACGTTTAATAAAAAAAAACAACTAAGAGGAATATTGATTAAATTGTAAAATAAAGACCTAATAAAATAAAAAATTAAAAATAAAAATAATTGGCACGAAAATTGCCCAATATCCTTCCTAAATTAAGGTATTTGCAAAAACGAGACTAGCTTTAACATATTTTGATATTTTAAATGCAATATATTTGGCGTGATCGATATACAGAGCTATACCATATGCACCTGATAGCTTTATATGAGCTTGCTGGCAGTAATTCCAGGGTTTGGGTATTCAAGTATCGATAGTTTGCGAAAAAAAACTCGAAGCAATCGATGGTGCCAATACCGGTAGTTTGACAGAGCAGGGAATGGAGATACCTTGTCCTTAATATTTAAAATTCAAATTTTGGCAAAAATTTGCAGTAATTCCAGGGTTTGGGTATTCAAGTAGGTATTAGGCGTTGGATACCTCGTCTTCATCGAAGGGATTATATATTAGCTCATTTTGTCTTCAACTTTTGAGAAAATAATTGCTTCAAAACGTCGCAAAACTCGGCGGGTCGTTTTAGATTTTAGGAGCAATATTATATGGAGAGTTTTGATCCCAATTAGGCATAATTTTTTTTTATTTGTGATATTATTAAACCTTAAATATAGCATTAATTTAATATTCCGCCTAGTTTTTTTTTTTTAAATATTTTAGGACAAATTTCCGCGGTTCAATTGTTGAACAGGGGCTGATTCCTCTAAAATAAAGTGTTTTACTTCCAGTGTATCCAAAAAAAAGTTAAAGGTTAAAAAAATAGCTAATATTGTGTTCAAAAATATTTAATAAGAAAAAGTTTGTCTGGGATCACAATCCACGAAAAATATTAACCTAAAGTTCTTCCACGAATTAAGCTGTGACATTGAAGAAGTCCGAATTTTAACTTTTTGTAAATTCAAAAATATTATTGAATTGAATTGTAAAACAATAGAGGATTTTTATATATATTAGAATACTACTTAACAAAACTGCATTAATTTTTTTGATATTTCATACAGTTTATGTGCTACACGACTTTAAAATTTGGTTGAACCTCTGCACGAAATAAGCTGTGAGCCACTGTATGTATACATATTTATATACATATTAACTTATTCCAGTGTAAGAATTACGTTTATAATGTGACGTAATAATAAATGAATAAATATGAAACAAAGGTTAAGAAAAGAAAGAATTTTAAACGGCACTGTTAAAAAAAATCTGTAGATATATAAGCATATGTACAATTTATAAAGCTTTCTGCTGCATTAGTCTGTCAATTTCTGATCATATTAAAAATTATTTAAGAATCCATTTAAATATAATTAATTTGAATTAACTTTTTCTAAAATAAATCAGAGGGTTTCTTACAATTACCAAACATACATATTCATAATATAATAAGTAGTTAAAGTTAAAATGTTATGCAATCATTTTCTCTCTGCTTGTCGTAACAGCAGAACCCATATTAAGGTTATGTTCGAATTTACTGCTCTTTTTAATTTTTGAACACTTACAACTTTAAAGCATTTATAGTACACCAATATTTAAACCTAAATACATAGTCATATAACCATATTTCAATCGATACTTACACAACTGTCCCAAAATGGGAAGCAAACTCTTATCGGCTTTGGCGGCAGCACGTAACGCGAACATTTTTCGGTCTAATTCAATGCGTTGTGTGTGGGAGTAGCACACGCGAATACGCGAAACCGTGTAAACAAAAACCCACTAAAAAATACCACTAGACGTTTGCGTTAATCAATTTTAGTATTAAAAAAATGAAAGGTTCACACCAAAGTATTTTTGCTGAAATGCTGTTGGGAAAATACCACATACTCACCAGCGCTAAACCGGTTTTATGGTGTTCACCGAAAATCCAAACGAAACGGCCATACTGTCAGCTGTGTTTGTTTTCAATTCAAATTAAACGCGGCCAAACGAACAAATTACTTAAATTACTTAAATTATGCTTCAGATCCAGCTGCGGAGTGTTGACCCGAGGGCATTTTTGTTTGTCTGGTCTCTTCCGTCTGCTGCTCCACCTCCTTGTCCAGTTGGCCGCTAGTGGGTCTCTCCGCATTGTAGGCGTAGAACACCTGCGAAGTGTCGCCCTGCCCATTGTCATCGTTTGGCACATCCGCGTCCATTATGAGTGCTGCCACGAAATTGGCGCTTAAGTCGCCGCGCCATGATCTCTATGCATGAACCCGTGCTTATGCGTATCTAGGACGGCGCAACTGGGGTAACAAAGCCAATTTCGGCGCTTAATGTTAAAAAAAATTTAAGATTTCGCCTAAATTTTTGGTGCCAACTTAAAGTACATAAAATGCCCTTTGAATTTCTGTAAAGCATTTTGATTTATATTTTACATGACCACCACAATCCTTTCACAAAGATACACATTTTTTTTTTTCAAATTTTAGTTGAAAATAAAAACTACACATTTTCTTCATTTTTAAATATTTGTTTCAAAAAACCTGTTTAAATAAATTAAAATGTTGGCATGCCATCGAAATATTTGACGTATAAACTAATTTTGTATTATCGTATAATGTAAATATTAATATATTATTTAAAAAAAAAAATATTTTTGTTAAACCTTAAATTAACTTTATTTCTACAGAACTATAGTGAATTCTCGGAAGTGCTGGGTTTGGCCGTATTCATATTTTAGTGAAAAATACTATTTGATATAAACTTTCAAATATGTAAAAGTAGAGGTGCCCTTTTGTAACTTTTTTGAGAAAATTGATTAACAGTTTCCTAACCTCAAAAAAGACGAATTTTCCCGAAACCTTTTAAATCTGATTTGTACCATTTACAAAGATAATCTAGCAAACTGAAATCTTTTTCTAATTAATTTTTGGTCGCAGAATTCGAATATGTAAATTTTTTTGCTTTACTTTTATAGTTTATGCGTTATTTGCATATGTATAAGAAACTAAGGGTCCCTTACCAAAGTAGCTCCTGTGAGTAAAAAACTTAATTAATTTCAATCAATTGGAGCTAAAAATGTTGTTTTCTTAATAGGTTAAGTTATAAATACACAAAAAACTTTAACAGTCGGGCAAAAACTGGTAGATACTTACTTCAAAGTTAAAAATATTATTTGAATACCAACTAGTAATCGCACTGCCTTGTATCGATATTAAACTATCGAAATTGAGAAGCTTGAGAAGAAGAAGAATTAACGAGGTCCTCTTTCGTTTTGTGATATCATATCATATTATATTAATTTACCACATGTTGAGCTCCCTGTAAATTTATTTTGATTAAAATCTTTAAAAATGAATTATGAAATTATTTTTTTTTTTTGCCAGTTATTAAAATTTTTTTTTTGTATATTAAAAATGGGTTTAAACTACTAAAGGCTAACTAATTTTCAGCGAATATACCGTAAAATTGTACAATTATAGCGTAATCTTATTTTTACATTATTAAAAAAAATAAAAAAAATAATAATTTTAAATATAATCTTAAAAAAAAAAAAAATTGGCAAGCATGTTTCTTTTATAAGTGAATTAAACTGGATAAGAAAAAATTACAATGGCTCCTCTATGACGCTTGATTTGATCGCCATTTTGGTCTCTGTTACCCCAGTGTGCGGCGGCTGCTTGCCCAGTCGTCCCGGGTAGAGGTGTCAAACTACCGGTGGCACTATCGATAGTATCGATGGCTTGTATTCAGCTGGCACCATCGGTAGTTTGAAAACAATCACAATAGTCCCCATACATTATTATATTTGTTAGCTTGAAACCAAACCAATTTTAATTAGAAAATGGAAATGTAAATCACAAGATACCAAAACTGAACAATTTTAATTTTTAAATTATTACTATATTAGATCTTTAATCTACAAATCTTTATCAAATTACTAAGGGATAATCTCAACTTTTTTCAGTATTTTATTAGATGAACCCCTTTTTTTTAATTAAATAGGTCGGTACTATCGCGATAGTATCGATAGTTTGCGAAAAAAAAACTCGAAACTATCGATGGTGCCAATACCGGTAGTTTGACAGAGCAGGGAATGGAGATACCTTGTTCTTAATATTTAAAATTCAAATTTTGGCCCTTTAATATTGCTCCAGCAGTGGCAGTAGCAGCAGCTGCAGGGCCAGCAGAGCAGCACGTCTTCGTCGGCGGCATCGGAAGCTGGCCCCGCGGCTTTGGAAATCATAATTTAAGTAATTTGTTCGTTTGATTTGCTTATTTCCCATGTGAAATCACATATTTTAAGACTTCATTTTGTTCTAATATTTTTTATTTTTAATATTTTATGGTCAAGATCCCATATAATTGGATCTTCTTTAATTGTATTTTAAATAAATTAATATTTCCTCCCTGGAAAGTCCCGCCAAAGGGTTTTGTTTCCAATTGCCTGTCTCAATTTCGCAAGGGTCGCTGGGAATTATCAGATATTTCCTACCTCTCGCCCCACCCTTGCGAAGACTTGGGTGCCGATTTAAAATATCTTGCGCTATGTTCATTCTAGTATTTATCTTAGCTCATCTGCGTACCGACCTTGCTAAAAGGGGCCGAAAAAGTGTATTTGTCTCTCGCTCGCACTCATTCGGTTGCTAAATTTTAGCGCTGGTGAGTACGTAGCTTTATACCAAATTTTGCATTTTAAATAAAATAGTACAGTGATATTTATTTTGGGTGTTCCCTATACGTCTAAAGGCTGGTACTGATATCGACGAAAATCGCTTACGGATTTCCGTGAGCGAAATTGTTATATATATAGTTCGGTAATCAGTGTGACTAAAGAAAATAAAGAAAATGGTCAAGAGGGTCAGACTTACTTGTATTTTCAGCTGTGTTTTGTAAACCAACTTTGTAAAACACTTTATAAAACGGAATTAATTCAAACGCATTTGATTTTAACAGAAATTTTACTTATACTATATGGGTAATTTACTAAATTTTGTTTTTTAATTTTTAAATTTTTTTTTATTATTAAAGTTTTTATATTTTATATATATTGTATTAACTAGTTTTAATTAATTTAATTCACACCGTTTTTCAAGAAATTTTTGATTTTATCAGAAAATAGAGTTACGCTCCTAATTGATTTGTATTGATGAGGGAGATTGTTCCACAATCGGATACCATTATTAAGAAACTGCCTCTTCGAGCAAAGCGTTTGAGTTCGAGGGCATATATAATTGTTTGTCCTAATACGGCTATGATACAGGGCACAAGTTTTCATTAATTAGCTACTTCATTAGAACCTTGAAAGAGACAACTATATGTCTTTTTTGGTTCGGATTTTTTTCGTAAAGCGACTACGGTCAGACTAATTTCAAAGGTAAACAATAACAATGGCCAGAATTCGCAGTACATAATTATCAATTTCTGAAGTCCTCATGCAAACACTCCTGCAGAAATTAATATGAAAGCCCTTACACTGATTATTACACCCGCTCGTGTACATAGATTTAGTTAATTCATAATAATTACACAATTTCACGGCGGAAACCCCATGCCACCGAAAACTTATTTATTGTGTTTATTTAACTTGCTTTTGTGCAGTATAGTTGCTAAAAATTATGGCAACCCTTCAGAAAAAACCAATATATTCTGTGAGACAGTTTTTTAGATACAGTTTTATGCATTACAGACGGTATTTTCTATCGAACTCACTTTGTGTCTGATATTATTTTCAATAGACCTATCGGGTTTGTCAATTAAGCTACGTACTAAAGGGCTGCACGGCCGCATTCAAAACGGTTTATGAGACATTCATCTGCCAATGAGTTGAATGAATTCGGCTGCGAATTGCAATGAATTTGAATGAATGTGTGCGACGCCGCTGTACTCAACTCAACGAACTCACGCATGGAGAGAGCGAATTGAATGCCGAAAGAACCGGGTAAAAAGAATGAGTGCGATGAATGACGCATTGTTTCCTTTTTACGTGCGCTGTATTTACTTTTGCGAAATTAAATAAGAGACAATAATGCAATGTTTATTTTCATTTTAATACAAGTAATATATGTTTATTTTGCTTAATAACTAATTATTATGGTAATTTTCTATTATACGGGCCCCTTCCAAAAAATTAAAAAAAAAAAACCATAGATAGGGTGTGCCTTAACATACATTTGGGTATAAAAATTATGTTGGGGACGCTCTTAGTTTAGTCACAA
>VNJZ01002211.1:0-110050 GCA_008042795.1 Drosophila asahinai | reverse complement strand
AACAAATTACTAAAATTACTTAAATTATGATTTCCAAAGCCGCGGGGCCAGCTTCCGATGCCGCCGACGAGGACGAGCTGCTCCGGGCCCTGCAGCTGCTGCTACTACCACTGCTGGAGCGCTGCTTCAGATCCAGCTGCGGAGTGTTGACCCGAGGCANGATCTGCGTGCAAGAAATTCCAATGTTGTCACCAAATTTGGTAACTCTAGCTCTTATAGTCTCTGAGATCTGTTGTTTCACACGGACGGACAGAGGTTGGCACTAACCCATAATACCCTTGTACCCTATGGGTACCGGGTATAAAAATACCCAATTGAAACTATAGAGTATAAAAATACTACTTTTTAGTAGACATTTGATATTATGAAGTTTTAAATATATACTAAGCTTATAGTAGCTGAGTTTATTTTTAAGTAGACGCGTAGAAAGGTTAAACTCTTTTTTTTTTTTTTTTTTTTTTTTTTTAGAAAACCAATCTTAAGTAAACTAAACAGAGAATTGCATCAATAACTCTTATAATTAAGTAAAGTATTAAGTAAGACATGAGAAGACTCACCCTGGCATCCATATTGGTGTTCTCCAGAACAAATGCCAGGCAGTTAACCAGGCCAATCGTCTCCACCGACTCCTTCCACGTGATCTTGAATCGTTCGATGAGAGTGCGAAGACCCACCATGACGGAATGCAGAACCTTGGGATCGTTGACGACCAACTCAGTGCCACGGGGATACATTTCCAGATACGAGCTGCCGGCGCTGCTTACGCTATGGCAGTCATCCTGCGAATGGTCTGTTATGACGCTCAGAGCGACTGCCTCGCGGAGAACATAGAGAAGGGCTTGGCACACAGTGACGGCCTGCTCCCGATCGAGCACCTTCTCCAAGGCCAGCAGGCTGTGGATGCACTTGTTGGCAAGTCCCGGGGTGACCAGACCCACCGATTGACCGTCCGCCGTAAAGAAGGCGTCCCGCATCGAGTAGCAGAGGCGCAGCGTCTGCTCGCAGGAGATCTCCAGCAGCTTGACGACATAGGCGTCGAAGAGCTCTACCTTGTTCTCCTCGTCGCTGATCTTCTGGGCGTACTTCATGGAGAAGAGCAGCGGCAACATGTGAAAGCAGATGAGCTGGTTCTCGAACGTGACGCGCTCCTGCTGGATAACGATCTCTTTGGGTGCACGGGCTCCGAGCTTTTTCCACAGCACGTGATTCACCTCCGCCACCTTGACAAAGCTCACACCGTCCTTGCGGGTGATGAAGAATTTCATGAGATTGAAGAACGACAGCCCGAACTCGGTGAACTCTTCCGGCGGCTCGACAGAGTCCGGATTCAGCAGCTTCTCGTGCATCAGCAGGGCGAAGTTGTAGCTGCTGAGCGTGGTGAAGATCTTCTCGATGAAGTACGGATTGTGCGTCATGTCGATCAGCTTCCATATGGTGATCTCAAAGTCGTGGTACTCCTTGAGCAGCGCTATCAGCGTGGTCCGCTCCTCGAGCACCAGCGTCTGTTGCAGGATGTAGGAGAGCAGGTCCAGTGTCGCAGAGATCTTGTGCAGCAGCTCGTTGTCGTCCACCTTGATGTGGATGCGCTCCTCGCTGTCACTGTTCTTGTACAGATTGTCGTGGATGGGCTGCATGATCTCGGACAGGATCTCTAGGGTCACGGCCTTGTCGTGCAGCTTGTCGCAGGACTTGTACAGCATCTCGTAAAGCACCGCCCTAGCCTCCCGGACCACGTACAGGGTGTGATCGTTGTTGGAGTACTGGATAAGCAGCGACCAAGTGCGGTGGGTGCGCAGAAAGAAGAGCCCCATGCTGTACTCGGTGATGGACTTCATCAGGCGAATGCCGCCCAGCTTTATCGAGGGGCTGTAGTTGCGATCCCCCGACTGCAGCAGTTTTATGGTCCTGATAGCCGCAAGATCGGAAGATCGAAGGCACGGATTAGCCAGTTGTTGTTATCTCTGCGCCACTCTCTGCGCCACTCACCTGTTCACAATATCCAGCTCCCGCAGCCGCACAATCATCCACTCGTTGCGCGCCAGATAGCTGGTCAGATTCAGCATAAACGACACGACCTTTGGGTGGATTTTGTTGAAATCCTCCATCACCATGGTGATGCACCTGTCCACCCAGTCGACCACAAACGGGGCCTGCAGCACAAAGGTGTTCTCTGCGGAGACCCGGATTAGTAGATAGTAACCAGACCAGACCATGCCAGACTAGACACTTACCCTTGGCCTGCAAGTGGGTGAGGAGCTTCTCAAAGTAAACATTGTTGGTTGTGGAAAAGTTATCGCGCAAAAATATGTCAAATATCTGGCGCAGGCGCGACAGCACCTCCTCTTGCTTCTGCATCTTCTTGCTGGTGTTCCACTTTGACTGCCTTTTCGTCTGTCGATTCCTCCTAGACCATACTTTTGGCGCTTGCAATTGTTCCACAAAATAATGAAATCGCTTGATTGCGGGCGGCTCTTATCAAGCCGAAAGACGACACTTGTTTTGCATTCAGAGGGACCGTTTGCCGGGTGCTTGCAAATGCCGCCGCAGCTCTAGGGTTGTCGGGTGTGTTAAAAATTCACGGATTTAATACGTTCATGTAAAATTTTAAAACCGTTATGTAGTTTTAAATATTCAAATAATTTACTGGTTTTCTAGGCTAGTTTTACCTAACAAAACTAGAAGAATATTTCTTTTAATCATACTTATTATTTAACTTCTGTCTTCGAGAGAGAGAGAGAGCAAATGACGATATTTTACATTTATGCCTTATCCGCCCCCATTAATAATTACGTAATCGGATTGACCTAGATTTGTGTCAATGTAACTAATTAAATACCTATTTTATTTATTTATAGATAACTCTCTTAAGTCTTCAATAAAATTTCAAAAATATATTTTCATCACGAATTTCTGAACTCACGCCGTGTTGGCATCACTGTTAGGAAAGTCGAGCGGCGGCCGCAACTGCTCGGCCAATGGAGGGTCACACTGTTCGCAGATGCAAAATAATGACGCTGACATCGAATCGAACCTTAGGATGGATAATAATGTAGAGCGAGCAGCAAAAAGCCAAACAGCAGATTCCACAGCACCAACAACCGCAGCAGCAGCTGTAGCCACAGCGGGAGCAGCGAGCGCAGCAAGTGGAAACGTTCTGGCCAACGCAAATTCGACCTTTTGGAAAAACAGCGGACGTCGGGTGCCCGGACGACCCAGTCCCAAGCGGGAGCTCGATAAGTCGGTCGGTGGGGCCGGAGTTGGGGGGGTGGTAGCTGTCGGACGAGGCGCGGGCCCTAACACCGGCATGGTGTCCACCTTCCGGGACTACCAGCAATCGGTGAGCGATGCCTGGGACACGGGCGACGACGAGTTCTGCATTATAAGCAGCACAGAGGCAGCGGCGGCGGCGGCTGCCGGAGCAGGCGGCGGTAATATCTTTTGGGCCAATCAAGCTATTGTCTCTAGGTTTACATATTTCCGGATCCCTCTACAGATGCTGCTCGCATTTCGCGCCAGATGTCCCAGACAGTGGCCCTTAATGTGATCGAGACGCATTCCCGGAGCAACCAGAATCACAACGCATCCAAGTCGGCTAGCGATTGCGGCGCGGACCTTGTCCCTGCCAGCAGAAACTTGGCGGACGACACTAAGGAGGATCGCCGATCGCTGCCGGACAGCAACGAGAACAGGTGAGGGGTGAGGAAGTGCGAATGGGAAAGAAAAGAAAGTTTTACTCAGCGCCCACCTGCAGTTGTGCAAACAAGTCAGGGGTGGAGTTAGAGTTCGAGGAGGTGGTTATTTAGTGATGCAAGCCGCTTAAATGGGGCTTTTTATTATACTTTGGAAGTTGTAGTTGAAGTTATGTAAAGGTTTTCAATGGGGCTACCCTCCTAAAGCATACATATGTCAGTTACTTTATTGATTGCCACTCCCTCAGCTCCTTAGTACCAGCATCAAGATCGAAGGCAAGCAAAGGCCCAACGGATAGTAATCAAGGTTGCATTTACAGATCACGACTGAGGAACTACCCGGGAAGGCCGCAACTGCAGAAGATCAGCTCGAACTGCCAGGACAGCGAGTACGAGACGAAGATTGAGAAGTTCCAGGTGGTGCTAGACTCCCCACAACTGGACTTGGTGGCCCTCAAAAAGATCAGTTGGTCCGGAGTGCCGCGGAAGGTGAGAGAGAACACAACTCCGAAAAGGAAAATGGTATCAACATCCTCCATTAATCTCCGCTTCAGATGCGCGCTGTCAGCTGGCGTTTGCTCTCGAAATATCTGCCGCCGTCGAGTGAGCGGCGGATGGCGGTGCTCGAGAGCAAGCGGCAGGGGTACCAGGACCTCAGACACAACTACTTCCGGGTGGATAGCCAAGATGAAACGCAGCAGGACACGTACCGCCAGATCCATATCGATGTGCCGCGCATGAATCCGCAGATACCGCTCTTCCAGCAACAGCTCGTCCAGGAGATGTTCGAGCGCGTCCTCTTCATCTGGGCCATCCGCCATCCGGCCTCGGGCTATGTTCAGGGCATCAACGATCTGGTCACGCCCTTCTTCATTGTCTTTCTCCAGGAAGCCCTGTCGCCGAACACGGATCTCGAAAAGTTCGACATGTCGACGCTGCCCGAGGAGACGCGCAACATCATCGAGGCGGACTCGTTCTGGTGCCTCTCCAAGTTTCTCGACTGCATCCAGGACAATTATATCTTTGCCCAGCTGGGCATACAGGAGAAGGTCAACCAACTCAAGGATCTGATACAACGCATTGACGGTGAGACGACTGCTTGTCTAGATTATCTTCAATTCGAGGTGATCCCATACAGATAGGGATATTATGTTGGCTAAATGATAAGATAACTGGGGAAGACTTTCAAGAGTGTGGGCAACTGGAAGCGACATTAAAGCTCAGATCTCTGATCTCTCGGATTTCCTTTTCTCATACCATGACAGACATACCTTTGACCGACTAATGATCAATTGTTGCCTAAAATCTACGGACACTTTAACCAAACAGTCGCAGTTTAACCTTTGACGTCGACTCTTGAGTCATTTTATCTTTGCTCAACAAACAGCGATTTTTTGTATTCTCTTTTTATGGGTACTTGACGCCATTTAAGGGAAAAAAGTCTTTAGTATAAGTCAATTTGTCTTAGCAATCGCACAGACTGAAATATTAATATTGTATTGGAGATTTTTGTTTTAAATTTAAAGGTTTCAGTATAGTTAACAGGCGAGAGTGAAATTCGCACTCTAACAGGCTACCTAACGGGTCACTGCAACCTAAAGTATCACCTTAAGAAATGAAAACTCTCAGAAATCGACACATGCAGATTCTGTGAGATGGAGCCAGAAACATCAGAACATGTTCTATGTGAATGCCCTCGCTTTAACAACTAAGAGGTGAACAGGATTTGGGAACAGACAGACCCCGCCAAAGTGCTCTCCTTTATCAAAAGCCTAGGTGTAGATGCTCTACCCTAATCCTACAGGCAGGCACACAAGACCTAACATCTGGTCGCGGTGCAACAAGGCCCATGTAATAATAATAATAATAATAGTTAACAGGCAAAGTACATACTGGGTTTATATAAGGATTAATACATGCTTTCAATACATGTAATCAGGGACTCACGAAAATTGACTAGGAATTCGCAATCGATACATGAAATTAAATTAAGAAAATTGCTGTTTAAAAAGAGTTAAATCAATTCAATGTCTTAAATTGGACGGTGAAGCAAAACGCACCTATTGGACAGATTCTGAGCTTCTCGCGATGGTCATCTTGTTTGCTTACTAGTAAACAGCAGACTAATAAACATCTCATATTTCTGCTAATTGACCAAACTATGCTAGTTCTACAGTTCTGGCATCTCATCTGTCAATATGAATGCATGAATTCTTGGATGTGCATTGTAATGCACGTGTCCCATAGTATAAACCCAGTAACAGATCATTTTACTATATTCTCATCTGCTGAACTTATAAAATCTCTTTCTAAATTGTTTTTGAAAGAGTGTAAAAACAAAACTTCAACTGAGAAAATTCAAGCGTAGATCAAACCGGAGTGTTCTGTTTCGACACAGAGCATGCACTTTTTTTTTAGATATGTACTACTGTGGGCAAAAAGTAAGGTGAATTTGTTTGTAAAGTGAAAATTCATCCCCTTCAAAGTAATCCCCTCCAGATAAAATACACTTATGCCAACGTTTCTTCAAATCCTCGAAACAGGCCAAATAGTCCTTTTCCGGTATAGCCATGAGCGCCCTCGTCGATTCCGCTTTTATCTCTTCAATCGACTCGATACGCGTTCCCCGGAGTGGTCTCTTGAGTTTTGGGAATAGCCAGAAGTCACACGGAGCCAAATCAGGAGAATACGGTGGTTGCGGAACGATATGCGTCGAATTCTTGGCAAAATGGTCACGAAGAACGAGAGCAGTTTGCGACGGTGCATTATCGTGACGCAAAAACCAAGAGTTGTTGGCCCATAATTCTGGTCTTTTTCCACGAATTGCTTCACGAAAATGACGCATAACGCTCAAATAATATTCCTTATTAACAGTTTGGCCAGGTGGAAGGAATTCATAGTGCACCACACCACGAAAATCGAAAAAAACTGTCATCATAACCTTGATTTTTGAACGACTTTGACTCCAAGTCATCAACACGTTCCCGACCCTCTTTGAAGTCTTTGTACCACTTAAAAACATTTTTCTGGGACATGGTAGAAGCACCAAAGGCCTTCCGCAACATCCTCAACGTTTCCGCAGCCGAAATTTCATTCCGCAAACAAAATTTGATGGCACTTCTCTGCTCAATTAAATCAGACATTGTACAAATCCGACAAATGCACTCTTGATCGTTTGGCAAACACAAACGTAAATATAGTACTGATACTGACATTGACATGAAATTACCGCCAGATGTCATCAACATTCCTGCCAACTCAAAAAAAAAAAAAACTAGTCCGCCATCTTAAGCCCGCGAATTTTAAATTTAAAAATTCACCTTACTTTTTGCCCACAGTAGTATGTTTGAGTATATTGTTGATTTGCTATAAATTCACTTTAATATTCAATGTTAATACCCACAAGTGTATGCCACGGATGTAAATGATTACCAGATAAGAGAGAGGCAATAAATGTTCCCCCAATTACTTACCCTTCAACCTATAATTCCCGAACTGATATATACAACGAATGACAACTAATTCCCATTCATTTTCAGTTAATCTACACCGTCATCTACAGACGCATGGCGTCGACTATTTGCAATTCTCATTTCGCTGGATGAACAATCTGCTGACACGCGAACTGCCGCTGCACTGCACCATCCGGCTGTGGGACACATATCTGGCCGAGTCCGACGGCTTCGCCCTGTTCCACTTGTACGTCTGCGCAGCATTCTTGCTGCACTGGAAGGAGCAGCTGATGCAACAGAACGATTTCCAGGTACGATTTGCATCCTTTAACGTCCGCTGACTAAACTAACTAACCGCTAATCAATCGCCGCCGACAGGGTCTCATGCTGCTGCTACAAAATCTGCCGACACACAACTGGTCCGATCGCCAAATTAACGTTCTGCTGGCCGAGGCTTTCCGCTTGAAGTTCACATACGCGGATGCTCCCAAGCACTTGGAGACGAAGAGTTGACAAAAGCAACACAAACAATGCATATTATACGTAACATAGAGGTTTACATAGTTTACTACGATTTACGATCTGCGGAATATACCTATATACATACAACGTACGCTACATACATCTAATAATTATATACAATTTGTTGTTTAGGCCTTCAGGCGTTCCCCTGTTTGTTTGTTTCTCCTTTTTTGTCCTTTCGTTTCGTTTGAATTTAAACAAAAGAACAACAATATTCTAATTAAACTCTGCGCTTTTTGTACATACGAATCAAACGAATTCAAAATACATTTTACACGTTCAACGGATCGACGCTGGCAGTTTCAATTGAAATATTTGTCTTTTATAAAAACAAATCGAATCAAAAGTCAAGGAGAACAACTCTGTACTTCTCCCGTGCGAAAAAAAAACTCAAATTAGCCTAAAAAAACTAATAAAGATGAATAGCTATAAATTTATGTTGAACTTACAATTGCCAGCGCGGGGAATCAAAAGAAAATCGATTTCGATTTCAGTAGTGTAGGCAAAACATCGGAACACTATCGATCTTATCGATTTTTTACCTCTTTTGAAAACCATCGATTGTTTTTCGCACTATCGATGTTTTAAGTATTCAGGCGTTGCCATTTTAAAAAAGAAATATTGCTAAATAAAAATATAGACTAAAGCCATTTTAAGCCTTTGAAATTTTAAAAAAATCCCGATTTTCTCCCGAATTATCATGACTATTCTCTTTCGAATATTGGAAGGTAATTCTAGTAAAAACATCGGATAAAATCGATAGTGCTAAACATTGATTTTTTGCCAGCTCTAATTAATAATCGAATTCCCAAGAGCACTAAACTCGTAAGACCTAGATCAAAAACAATCCTAATTTTGCCTCTCGGCGATGTGCTTCAGCTGCTTGAGAACCGTCTCCAGTAGTTTCTTCTTATCGTTCTTCCGCACCAGCGAGAAAATGGGCTTCTTGTCCGCCTCACGGATCTTCTCCAGTATCACAATGATGGACTGCGGCTGGACGAGATGGTATCTGTTCTCCTGCTTGCCATAGTCGTGGAAGTAGGTGCTCCACTCCTCCAGGATGAGCAGATCCAGCAGCTGTCGGTTGCGCAGGAAGTACTTGCTGAGCTCGCCTTCCTTCAGCCCGGGCACCGGTTCCGAGGCCGCAAAGAACTCGCACTGCATGAGATCGAGGTTGATCTGTGTCAGCGCCCCCGTTGATATCTGCTTCACATCCTCGTCGTACATGATCGAGTAGATCTTTTCGGCAATGTGCTCGCAGGTGCGTCGGCAGGCCGCCTGGGCGATGTGGGGCAGCTTGAAGGCGAAGTTATCGAAGGTGCTCTTCAGGTAGGAGATCATGTCGGTGATGAAGGCGGAGGCTATGCCCGGCGGCTCCACCAAAAGCCAGTCGTAGGCGCTTAGCTCGAAGAACTCGTCGATTTTTGAGCAGATGCGCAGGCCAACCTGCTTCTCGGCATCCTGCCGCGCCACATGGAACATGGCCGATGGCGACTGTGACACACTCCTTTCCGTGTTGGTCATGTGGCAGACGAACTCGTCGAGAAAGGGTCCGGCCTTCTCCAAATACTGCGTGTCAATTATGATCTGGATGAGCTGCGTCAGCGTGATGCTCGGCTGGCGAAAGACCACCGAAAGGCAGCCGCTGAAGCTGCGCGTGAGCAACAAATTTGCCGCCTTGCGCACCATGGCGGCCACCTCGTTGGGCGACAGGGTCAGCTCCTCGGCAAACTTCATGCAGGCGTACATGAACTCCTTGGCCTGGTGATACACCTCCGGGACCATTCGCGAAAAGGGGAACTTCTTGGGGAACGGTGCGTTCTCCAGCTGCTCCGAGTGAAACGGAAACCGCTCAATGATGCCCTCGTACTCCTCCACGTTCTGCACCACCATGGGCAGGAACTGCTCCTTGTCGAGGATGTCGCGGAAGACGTGCACCCAGCGTTGCAACAGTACCTGCAAGTACAGAGATTAGTACATTCGCACATTCTGTAAATGGGAAGGATCGATCTCACCTCGTTGTAGTGATCCCTCATGTTGTGCAGCAGCTCCCAGAGGATGTTCACCGTGTAGCCGTAGCACTTGAAGGTATTGATGCTCAGCATGATCAGATTCTTGATGCGCAGCAGTATGTTGGGATCGGTGCAGGAGGACGAGCTCATGCTGATCTCGTTGACGAACTTGGTCAGCGAGTTGGACCAAAGATCCTCGAGGTAGCTGCTGGTGACCACATCGCCTGCGGTGTTCTTGACGTGATCCTCCACCACAAAGAATCCAACGATGGCGCAGATGTAGGTCTTGTAGGCCTCCAGGTTGTCGTGCATGTTTGGAGGCGGCTGAAGAACCAGCTTGGCCTGATCCCGGCGCTGCTGGCGGTAGTCCTTCTCGAAGTACTCCCGCTGGCCTAGCACCATGTAGATGTGCAGGCAGCGGTAGATGGGCGAGAAGTCAATTAGGTCCTGGGCACTCACATTGGCGCCGTCGTCGTCGCCACCATCCCCAGCACCAGCCCCGGCTCCTCCCGCTCCTCCATTCGCCTGCGTCTGCATATGCTCCGCGATGATGGCGTTGATGTCGCGCTTTTGAAGCTGCTTGGTGTGCGTGATGGCCAGCTCTCCGATTCGCGGCGAGAACTTGCGGATGTTCTCGAGAAACTCGCGGAAATCCGAGGCGGACGAACGCCGGATGTTCTCCTTGATGATGGGTATCTGGATCTGCATCTGGGTGGCGAAGCGATAGTTGTGGGCTTTCAGCCGTGCCAGGTGCTCCGTCTCGAGCGTTTCGAGGGTGCGCAGGGCCTGGTAATACTGCTTGTTCTTCGCTTGCTGCGTGAACTTCATGTAGCACTCGAGCGCCGGCAGGCAGGACTTGAGGGCCTCAATGGCCCTGGCCAGATTGGACTCGATCTGGCGAGCCCGCACCAGGTCGTTGCCCTGCTGGATTAGCGAGGCACTGATCTGGCGCAGCGAGGTGTCCAGTGAGTGGACTTCATTGTGCAGCTGCTTCGCCTGGGTGCGCACCTGCAACAGCTCCTGGATGGAGTCGATGAAGCCCTGGTAGTACAGGTTGCAGATGCGCTCTATCTCCTTGTCATGGCTGCGAATCCGCTGGTCCAGCTGCTCGCCAATCTGCTTGGCGTTGTTTCCTGCAAAAAAAAATACAAACATATTGCAAATTAATTGGGCGTAAACAAATGGTAAGTTGGGGGCCAAAAACGGCGATTACCCTCTAGTATGGAGCGAAATGTGGGTCCCCAGTAGTCATCCACCGCCTCTATATCTTGCACGGTCACCTTGGACATGTTAGGTCGTCCTTTTGCTGATTTTTAGAAGAATTTTCAAAGAAATAATCAAAAAGTTATTAATCAGCCCACTGCGCAGTGTTGGTTAATAGCTGTTGTCGCCCAGTGTTGAATAATCCCTAAAGCACTTTCAAGCAACAAGTTTGAGCGTATTGGAACGCCTTCTCCAATCAGCTGTGAACATTTAAGTTTATAACAAAGTATAATAAAAAGTCGACTTTTTGATTTACGTTTAATTGAACGATAAGCAATAGGTTTTTTGAATCATTTTACTAGTTACTTGATTTATGATTTACACCAAGTCTGTTCGTCTTCAACCGCCTCCAAACAGCTGTTGCTTCTTATCATACCCTCTCAAATTATTTTGTAAATTATTCTACAAGTTTGTGACTTATTCTTAAAAAATTATATATATATTTTTAAAATGTTTATTATTAAATAGCAATTAACTTTCATTTCTAAAATATCAAAGAATTTGGCTCGGGTGACTAATTCCTCTAGCTGCCACAGTAACGATCGGGTTACTTAATATTTTGTAATGAAACTGCAAGCAAGGGCATACATATTGCGGCTTGCCGAAGCTTCATTTCTTCCCTTCTCGTTCAAACTTTCACTTCGAGTGGCGGTTTTGGAGCATTCCGCTTGTAGTTGGGTCCAAAAAGTTGTCGGGGGAGTTACGGTTCCGCAAAAACAGTTATGTTGGAGTAATACACGTACACGCACGCAATCACGGCCGGAAACGAAAAAACCACTTATAACTATGGCCGCCTTACGGAGTCGCCACAATGGAACTACTGCGCCTATGACGGCAGAGGAGGAGCTCCAGCCCAGGGCCAACAGCAACAACAAGGGAAAGGGAAAGGAAAACCCGGAGAAGAGCGACCCTATGATATACATCATCTTCGTATCTCTGCTATTTGATCTGCTGGCATTCACCATCATATTGCCGCTGCTGCCGTCGCTCTTGGAATATTATCGCCAGAATGATACATCCGGCTTGTACGGCGTACTCACGGAGCGGGTTCGCTGGTTTCAGCAATTCCTCGGAGCCCCGGAGCGGTATATATCGGTGCTATTCGGTGGCTTTCTCGGCTCCATGTTCAGTTTTTTGCAATTTGTGGCGAGTCCTATTGTGGGCGGGCTCTCGGATTATTACGGCAGGAAGCCGGTGCTGTTGGTTTGTGCGGTGGGTAATCGTAGTCACAGTCCAAACTTAGTTATCTTATTAAATATGTACTTCCTTCCGTCTCCGCAGTCTGGCATTGCCTTGTCCTATCTGATCTGGGCCTGCTCTAGTAATTTCGCCCTGTTCGTCCTGGCTCGCTTTGTGGGCGGCATCAGCAAGGGCAATATCTCGCTGTGCATGTCCGTCATCACGGATGTGTCCAGCGTGAAAACCCGCGGTCGGGGCATGGCCCTGGTGGGCGTGGCCTTCTCACTAGGCTTCATTGTGGGACCCATGATTGGTGCCCTGTTCGCCATATTCTCGGATAAGAGTGGAGGAGCTTGGTTTGTGCTTCCCTCGCTCCTGGCCTTTGGTCTGGCCGTGGGCGATCTCCTGGTGCTGGCCTGCTGTCTGCGCGAGACTCTCCCCAAGGTTGGTATCAGCTAAATCTGAATACTGAATCACTTAAACTAATGTAAAGGCATACTTCCGCAGGAGAAACGTGTCAAGGAGATCTCATCTGCCCTGTCATACGGCCTGCAATTGCTCAACTTCTCAGCCATATTTAGGTAAGTCATGGCTTAAATTAGCAAGGTGCGGTATACGAAACTGGACAGACTTGCTTGACTGGTTCAATGAACATTATCATTATCGTGCAAGGTGCCGGGCACTCCGGCACGTTTATTTGATTGTCTTATCAGTGGAGAAGCCCAAGTCTAACAAGTCTGTTTAGAAGCAGTTGCAGGAAAGGGAAGGTGTCCCGTTCCCTTGAATACAATCTCTTGATTAGCGCTTGGATTTGGGTTGAACAATCGTATTTCATGGTTACTCTTCTACCGACAGATTCGCTGCTATCAAAAATGTTCCCAAAAAAGACATTGAGGCCTTGCGATCTATAGGACTGATATACTTCCTATACCTGTTTCTGTACTCTGGCTTGGAGTTCACCGTCACATTTCTAATGTACCACAAATTCGGTTACACCTCAATGGACCAGGCCAAGATGTTTTTGACAACAGGTAGGAGGATATCGCAATACTTTGCGTGTGCCTTAATGAAACCATTCTGTACTATATATTTTTTGCAGGTGTTATCATGACATTGCTGCAAGGATCGGTGGTGCGCCGTCTGCCCGAGGCAAAGATCAAGGGCTACGCCATTTTCAGTCTGTACCTGATTGTGCCGGCCTTCGTATTGGTTGGCCTGGCCGAAAGCAGTCGATTGCTTTACGCCGGCATGATCCTCTTCGCCATCTCAACGGCCTTCGCTGTCACCTGCCTCACTACCCTGGTGTCCAAGTATGGGAACGATGACCAGAAGGGTTCAGTATTAGGCATATTTCGCTCCCTGGGCGCCCTGGCTCGAGCATTGGGTCCCGTGGTGGGCAGTATTGGTGAGTTGGAGTTATCACGCCGCAGTGTTGGCTTCCCTCTTCTGATCATCCCGAATCCTTACAGCTTTCTGGTGCGTGGGCTCAAAGATCACCTATATAGCCGGTGGACTTCTGCTCATCTATCCAGCCTTGGCCTTGCAACGTGCTCGCATTTAAATGCTATAAGAACAAAGTGTATTCCATTTTAGCGATCAACGCAAGTATTAGTTGCACATTATACTTAATTTATTGTTTTTATACAACAAGTATTTTATATTAAAATTATCAAATTTTTATACGCTGTTTTATACATAACCGATGGTTTTCTTTGGTATGGAAGTTTTGACGTCTTTAAAGCCTAGGCTTGTGTTAACGCTAATTTCGAACCAATTCCAGCATAATTGAAAATCAAAAAAAAAAATAGAATGTTTTAAATAATTCACGCACAAACAATTATCTTTTGTCACTAAAAGTTATATCTAATCTTATAGATTCTAAATAATCATCATCATGATTATCAGAAACGTATAAGTAATGTGGATTGAATTCTGCGGGCTTCCATAGGTTTCTAAAATTTGTTTAATTTTTTTTTTATTAATGCAAAGTCATTTTGAAATTCCCGCTAGCTTTATCGCCAGCAGTTTTTTAGAAAAAATGTACTTTTTCCATAAGAAGTACATGTGCTGAAAAGAGACGAGAGTACTTTACTTTTGTCTTTTTGAATTATTTAGGTGATTTTTACTTGGCTTTTTTAGATTATTTTAAAAAGGAGGTTCAAGACCTGTTTATACTGTTTTATTCAAACATTTTAATAAGGACAAAGGAAACCAAAAACACTGTAAGAAAAATAACATACTATTTGAATAAAAAACAGTGTGAAAAACAGAAAATTTACTTGTTAAATACGTGGTATATAAATGACATTTCTTGCAACTAAAATGGTATTTATTTTGAAGCAGTATGGTATTTTCTATCGATATCGGCGCCATACTGCAGCCAACTTCACGCCGTATATTTGGGGAGTGACTAAGTTTCGTGTAAGAGAAAATTATAAATAAATGCGTTGAAAGCAGCTGAATTTAACAAATTACTACTGCATTAGTTGACGCAGACATTCTGTTCTACAGCGCGACCGCACAAGAGCTGGAAACACACGACTTTCCACCAAATATTGATATACATTTTTCTTTTCTTTACAACACAACTACAACTGCAAATAAAAAAGTGTAAAAAGTGTGTGAGCTACGACAAACGCATAAAGAAATCGGCGGCGCGCAGGTTATTGGATTTCGTTCACAAATCAGACGGAGTAACAAGGATAAGGATACGGATCAAATCGAATTGAGCAAGCGTCGACAGCAAAACATATTCGAAGAAAATGGGAGCTAGAGAAGACGAGTACGATTATCTGTTCAAAGGTAATTATAAACATGACACTGCCGGTGGCCGGAGATCGGTGGAAGTGGTGG
Source organism: Drosophila asahinai (assembly GCA_008042795.1). Classification (NCBI taxonomy): domain Eukaryota; kingdom Metazoa; phylum Arthropoda; class Insecta; order Diptera; family Drosophilidae; genus Drosophila; species Drosophila asahinai. The sequence continues at coordinate 95,080 of VNJZ01002211.1, read as the reverse complement.
TGAAGGTGGGGAGGAGTAGCGACGGCCCCCTCTCTCCTCCATTGCCTGGACACAATGACGCAGTGGTTCAATGGCACTAATTGAAACTAATTGGAGAATAACAGAAAGTGCAGTCAAAAGCCCAGAGTTCATGTGCTGGTATGTGTGTGAGTGCGAGTGTGATTAATTCCCAAAATAAGTCCAAGAAGTACGCCCCCGAGTTTGTTGTTGTTGCTGCTTCTGCTTCCCGTGCAGTTGGATGCCCTTTGATGGCTCTCGCGCACTCCCGCTCTCTCTTTTTTGGGGCCTCTCTTCCGGATTCAAGTACATTGCCGTTAACTGTCAGTTTTGTCATTACGTTCCCGTTGCTCTCGCCACGTTGCATGCAAAAGCCAAAGCAAATCGTATTTATATTCGCGATAAAAGTTGCCAGTTTCAGCGGGGAGTAGTTTTTAATGCTTAGCCAGCCACTCGCATTCTTAAGTTGATTAGATTTCCAGTTAAAGTCACGAGAGAGAGTATAGTTATTATTATTTCTGTACAGCTGGCCTTTGCATTGGATTTTGTGTAATTTCTTTTGCATCTGTTTACGGCTCTCCCGCTCTCCAGCACACACGCTCTCGCTGTGTTGAAACTTCGATTGGGAGTTTGGCACAGTGGTCTGCAATCGATTCAAGGTGAACGCAATAAAAACAGCCCCTTCTGCCCCAGAAGCTGCAGCTCCCTTCCCACATAATTTGCGTTCTTTGTATCATTTCTGTTTATGTTCGGGGTCGTCAATTCTCAGTTCTTCTTTGTTCTCTTCGTTTGCTACTACGCCGTAAATTCCATTTGCGCTTAAAAAACGACTATCACTGCTGAGCTTTACTCTGAACAACTGTTGAATGTCATTAACGGGTTATCTCAATTATTCATTTTAAAGAACAAAAAAAAAATGTGTGTTTTAGCTCTATCTGTATAAATTGTGGTTGATATACAATGTATATCCTCTCATAAAAATCCTCCCAGTGGATCCCACTTCTTTTCTCAATTACTTAAACCCTTATATTGCCCCGAGTATCCAAAATGAAAAAAGCAAAAACTCACCATGATAATGTGTCAGTGTGACATGCATGATGAGGCCTCGATTTTCACACATAACGATATTATTGCTCAAGCATGACTCACTCACGAAAAGCAACGAATAACTGTCGAAGAATTCCGCTCGGCGATAAGCCCATAATCACATCATAACCAATGTGGGGCTCTATTCGAGCGACTCGATTCAGTGAAACTAAGAGCAAATATTGACGGGGACTGCGGCCTCTCCATTAACTACTGACCCTTAACTAGCCGGCACATCCGCTTAACTAAGTTCAGTTTCTCTTAGAGGATCAGGTCAGAAGCGGAGTTAAAGAGAGAAGTGACTCATGGTCAGTTCTCTCTCTCTCTCTTTCTCTGTCTCTAGCCGATAACTGTAACCAGGGAAAGAGCGCGAGGTGTTTGAAGGGTTTTTGTTATTGTTTAATTATTTTCTCTGACTGGCTGTGGCAAACACGCCGCTGAATCAACAAAAGGAAGGGTGTAGAAGGGTGTCCGCGAAGAAATTTTGCCTTAAAGGTCACATGGGAATAATTACAAGAGTTCCTCTTAAACTATGTGCCAAGTTGTTAATCCAAAATATACGAGTATACTAGATGTTACTCTATAAATTGTAAAACTTTATATTTCTTACAAGAATTTGCAAACTAAAAAATACAGAACCAATTTATCTCCAGTATTTTTTTTATTAATTTATAACTCTTAAGAGTAATTTTGTTGATTTACATATAAATAAAGTTCGCTAAACCCAAAAAAAAAAAAATCACAGAACCTATACGATTGTTACATGAATTCTATACTCTTTAGTATGAAAACTTTCTTAATAAGATGCTTATCAATTTAATACTACGAAAGTATAAATTTTATACTCATCTGCACCAAGACTTCAGAATAATCACTAACGCGACAAACAGAAAAGCACTAAATTCCAGCTAACGCGATATGTTATCAAATTTTCGATGTAGGTTCGTATAAAAATAATACTCAAAAATACACAATTGAAACTATAGAGTATAAAAACTAAACTTTGGAGTATACATTTGATAGTTTGAAGTATAAAATTTATACTAAACTCGTTATACTGCTTGAGTATACTTTTAAGACAACGCGTATAAAGGTTAAACTCTTGTTTTTTTTGTTTGGCTGTAGTAAGTAGTTTCGAGAAAGAACCACAGCTTATAGAGTTTATTTGCCTTGACCCAAGCCAGATAAGCAATAAATGTTTGCTCTATCGGCATAGAGCACAATAAACATTCCACAAAGCACACGACTCCCGAGCGTCAGCTCCTTCCACAAACATCAGATATCCGTTTCCATGCTCTGAAATCCCCCGAGCACAGCGGCTTTATGTACACGCTGACCTTGGGACGCCGCTCTAGCAGCGAAGCCCGCGAAGGAGGACATGACCTATTCGAGCCACCAGCTAACAGCTAACAGCCTGTCCGGCCGTAAAAGCACAGGACACGGGGTGGAGTCATTCCCCTAAACCAAACTGAACCAAACACACCGCGCACACCCACCCACATATTATGCAACTGGGGCATTTCGATTGCCCAATGCCAATGTCACGAGTGTCGCTAATGCTTTTCTTTAATCCTTTGCAGTTGTCCTTATCGGTGACTCTGGCGTTGGCAAAAGTAATTTGCTCTCCCGTTTCACGCGCAATGAATTCAATTTGGAGTCCAAGTCGACAATTGGCGTGGAGTTTGCAACGCGCAGCATAGAGGTGAGTACAACAGGGGATTGGGATTGGGTTCAGGCAGGAGCAGCACCCACGCCTGACTGCTTCACGGGTGAGCTTGCGTGTGCGTTTCGCCGGGAGGTAGGACACGTAGAGATGGCAAAATCGAAGGACAACCCTTAGGTGAGGGGGGCGAAAAGCAGACAATTTCAGTAAGTGTCTGGGAATTTCACTAAATAAAGGATTGCCAATTGGTTTTCTTTCATAATTTATGAAGCCATCGAGTTGGGGGTTAAGCTAAATGTTGACATCATTTTCTCAATTGAACGGTGTGTGATATCTTAAAGTGAATTCCAAGGCCTTAAAGAATTTTAATTAAAAACAACTATATATATATTTTTAAAAACTTTTTGAGGCCCCTTAGGGCTAGTGTTTAAATACTCTTGATCTTATTCGTTCCTAGAGGTTGACATCACTGCGTGTCAAATTTGTGTATTGATTTTCGAAGCGAAACGGCCGCAAGGATTCAAGGATAACTTGGCGCAATTGCCAATTACTGTCACCATTCAACTAATGCTCCTCTTTTATCCTTTCGCCCACTCCCACCCATTCCACTCAACGCAGGTCGATGGGAAAACAATTAAAGCGCAAATCTGGGACACGGCCGGCCAAGAGCGTTATCGCGCCATCACCTCTGCCTACTACCGCGGTGCTGTGGGAGCTCTGCTCGTCTACGACATCGCCAAGCATCTGACGTACGAGAATGTGGAGCGGTGGCTGCGGGAGTTGCGCGACCACGCCGACCAGAACATCGTCATCATGCTGGTGGGCAACAAGTCCGACTTGCGGCACTTGCGCTCCGTTCCCACAGACGAGGCGAAACTGTTTGCCGAGCGCAACGGCTTGAGTTTCATAGAAACCTCGGCCCTCGACTCGACGAACGTTGAAACGGCATTCCAGAACATACTCACAGGTGAGTTGTTGTCCTTACGCCTGTACTTTTTATACCCGGTACCCATAGGGTACAAGGGTATTATGGGTTAGTGCCAACCTCTATCCGTCCGTGTGAAACAACAGATCTCAGAGATTATAAGAGCTAGAGTTACCAAATTTGGTGACAACATTGGAATCTGTTGCATGCAGATCAAGTTTGTTTTAAAATTTGGCCACGCCCACTACCGCCCTCAAAGATCATAAAAAACGTAAAATAAGCTATACTCGTTATTTTCGGATGAAAGTTAATAGATACAATAAATGAATCAAATAGAGCGGACTTTTCCTGAAAATTTCAGTAAAATCGGATAATAATCATGGGAGATATTAGCAATAAGGTTAGAATTTTACACACACTGCCCTAAGGCACTGCTGTTGCAAGCTGTAGGTGGCGCATTCGAGCCTTGGCCGTGCGATATACGGGCGCCAATGTATGTATGTACAATGTAGTGTATGTACATTTTTAAATTGCCTTTTAGTGTGAAGCGCAAACGTTTAGGTACCGGGTATCTCACAGTCGAGCACAGTCGACTGTAGCTTTCTTACTTGTTAAGAAATGTATTGAACTTTATTAACTAACGAATTTTAATCCAGAAAGTTTCGATTTAGTTTATGCTTAAGTTGTATGGAGGATCGTCTTTCTAAAGGAATTCTCTTCTTTCAATTCCAGAAATCTATCGCATTGTGTCGCAGAAACAGATCAGGGATCCGCCGGAAGGCGACGTCATTCGTCCGTCGAACGTGGAGCCCATCGACGTCAAGCCGACTGTCACCGCCGATGTGCGCAAGCAGTGCTGTCAGTGACCGCCCCAAGCAACATTAGCTATCCCCCGCAACCGCCACAACAGCAACATAAACAAAAGCAACAACAATTACAACTACAACTACAACAGCAGCAGTAACATTCAGAAAACGAGCAAGATCAGAAGCACTAGGAGCAGCAGCGTCGATCTGGTGATCTGGCAAGGCATGAGGAGGAGGAGTTAAACAGCCACTTGCAGTTTGTCATAATATTTGCATATAAATTGATGCATCAAATCAACAAAAACACCACCAACACAACACCAGCAAAAGCAAAACAACAGAATCGAAAACAACATCCGGCTGTAGTTAACTGCGGTTTAAACTGAAGTTTTATATATATACAAAGATCTAAAGAAATATCGCATAAATCGATCGCCGCGATCGTTGATGCCTGCAAAAAAAAAACTAAACACTCCAAATTCAGTTTAAGCTGTAGAACTATAATTTATATAAATATAAATATATGCTAATATTAAAAATATTAATATTATTAATTTTTCGCAACATAAATATATAGTTGTAAACAACCGGACATCTTCGATAATGATGCAAACTCATTTCCAACAACAACAACAACACTGCGCAGCTCGCGGCAAGCAATTTTGCGGACTTTCCTCTTCAGTTTTCACTTTACATTTTCAACAATTGGTCAACAATCAAACAAACAGCAACAGTTGTAAACTTTAAATGCATAAATGAAACGAAAATAACATCATTTGTGTTTGCTATGTTAAGTGTGATTAAATAAATATAATTTAAATAAAAGGAAAATCATTGGATTTTATTATTGAAACTTGAAAAAAAAAAAAAAAATAGTATGAAGTTAAAATAGTGTGGCCAGACTCGTGGCATTCGAGAGGCCGTCCGGGCACCTGTTTGGCATTTTCGGGTGATGCAGCCACACTGATCTTAGCACGTGCGGAAGGAAAGCAGCAACTTGGACAAAACATGGGACGCGGCAAGAAGAAAGTACATCCAAAGACCAGGACTGCTGCCTTTAAGGCCAGCGAGCCGAGCGAGATTGTGGAGGCGCCTCACTCCTTCGTCATCCACCGCGGCCTCACCTGTCCGTACATCACAGACCTCACGCTGGACTTCCGCCGGATCATGGAGCCGTATACGGCCACTAACTTGCGCGAGAAACGGATGAACCGCATCAAGGATTTTGTTAGCTTGAGCAGCTTCTTCCACGTATCGCACATGGGCATCTTCAACAAGGCCTCCACGCAGCTGTCCTTCAAAGTGGTCCGTTTGCCGCGCGGTCCCTCATTGACTTTCAAGGTTTGTAGTCAGCTCAATGAATTTGAATGATCCAAATGTTTCAAGCACGAGCTCGTTCCTCCCACAGGTCCACCAGTTCACGCTGGCCCGCGACGTGATTTCGTCCAGCAGGCAGCAGATGATCGACAACGACCACTTCAAGCATGCTCCGTTGGTCATCATGAATAACTTTAGCGGCGATGGCAAGCATCTGAAGCTGATGGCCACCACGTTCCAGAACATGTTCCCCTCAATTAACCTTGCCCAGGTGAACATCGGAACTATCCGTCGCTGTGTCCTGTTCTCGTACAATCCGGAGACGAAGCTCGTGGAGATGCGTCACTACTCGGTGCAGGTGGTGCCCGTGGGACTGAAGCGAGCGGTGCAGAAGATCGTAAAGGGCACTGTTCCGAATCTGGGAAAGTGCAACGAAGTGGTGGATTTTGTGACAAAGTAAGGCAATCCCTTGTGTTTTCCCAGATAATTCCAAGTAACCTTGTGTACATACATATTTGCCAGAGATGGATACGCCTCGGAATCGGAGGCCGAGGATGACGAACAGTCGCACGTGGTGCTCGCACAAACGCTCAAGAGCAAGGGCAACCTGGAGGACAACAAGAGCTCCATCAAGCTGCACGAAATCGGGCCGCGTCTAACCATGCAGCTCATCAAAATCGAGGACGGACTCCTCACCGGCGAAGTTCTGTACCACGATCATGTGGTAAAGACGGAGGACGAAAAGGAGACTATGCGTAAGCTGGTCGAAAAGAAGGCCAAGCAGAAGGAGCAGCGCAAGAAGGAGCAGGCGGAGAACCGGGCGCGCAACCTGAAACTTAAGAAGGACGAAAAGTGGGCGGCGAAACGGGCGGCAGAGGGACACAACGACAGCGATCCCGAAGATGATGCCGAGTACTACAAGGAGGAAGTGGGCGAGGAGCCAGATGAAGGTGAGTTCTTGAGAGCCTTGGAACAATTGAACGGATCGGAATTAAGGATAATTTTATAATTGCAGAACTCTTCAAAATGGAAGACAGATCCTCACGCAAGCGACCCAAGCTGCCCGGCGGCATGAAGTTCAAGAACAAGCGGGCAAAGCTGGACCCCAAGAACAAGAAGACCAATGGCAAGCCCGAGTCCAAGCCAGACAGGAGGCCCAAGTTCGATCCCAAAAAAAAGAATAGGAAGTCAAAGTAGTACGCTAAATATAAGCTATTTTATAAACACACCCCTTGTCGGATGTTGAGATAGTGGTAACAACGAGTACGAACTAGCTGAACATGCGCTGCACCACCTCCTTGTAGTGGGCGTTGCTGTCCTTCCAGCTGGCCGCGATGTTGTCCCGCAGCTTGCTGAACTCGCGCTTCTCCTCGTAGTTGGGCACCCGCTCGATGGTGGCCTGGGCCTTGGCAAACTCCTTCAGGTGGTAGTAGGCCACTGCCCGCCTGTAAATGCTTTTCTCGCTTGGACTCTCCGCCGTCTCCACGAATTGAGTGTGGTAGATGACGTGCTCGTAGCGCTTCTCCAGCAGCAGGCAGGCAGCCAGGTTGGTCTGTATCTGGACGAAGAGCTCCTCGACGGCGCTCCCGTTGATGCCGTTCTCCTTTTTGGTCAGCTTGTCGAAGGGTTTGTATGTGATCAGCAACTTTGCGGCCCGCACAAAGTAGTCGAATGCGAATTTCGGATAGGCTTTGAATGTGGCCACCCCACTCTCCTTAAGGCGCAGCGCCAGGTCGTAGATCCCCGCTGCATCCAGCTTCTCAACCCGCGTGTTCTTGACAATCTTCTCCAGCCGCAACTCGAAGTCGATCCGATCCCCGCTTTTGGTCAGAATACTGCAGGCGGCGGTTTCTCCCGGCAGGAACTGCTGCAGCAAAATTTCCAAATAGCAATCCACTGGGAACACGGCTCTACCCATCTCCAGGGAGTGTTGTTGGGGATACGTCGAGGACTCGTCGCTCGACAAGTACTTGCTGGGTCGCTCTCCCAAATTGGCGCACTTCTTGTTGACACAGAACTGCACGGTGCTGCACGTCGTTGGCTTATCCATTTCTTCCAGCTGGAAGCCAAGAACCTTCTTGGTAAGGCCTCGGCCCTTATCCTCCCATTCTGTGCCCACGTACCATTCCATCTTAGAAGTTTAGCCAGAAAAAAAAGAATCGAAAAATATAGTTAAAAGCAATTCATCTCGCCTTTGGTTTTCCAGAGTGACCAGGTGGCGCAAATGAATTCATGCTACACTTGCTTTAGGCCCGATAATACACCATTTCCACTAGCTCTAATGGAAAACCGCGAATTTTGAAAAAGTTTACCTACATTTTTGCTTACCAATTACTTTCTCACTTACTCATAGTCATAGTAAGTCTCTCTTACCCATAGTCAACATTTTTTAAATGAAACATTACATACAGGGCATATACAGCAAAAGCATTATCAGGTCTGGAAATTAAAATGTTCATTATTATCGTTCGTTATTATTTGTGTGTATACACGTATTTATAAAGAAACTTTAAATCCAAATCAAAACTTGAATAATAAATTGGTTACTTAGCATATCTTAATGTTTTCATGGAAAAATCAGACAAAAAAATTAAAAAACTAAAATTTGCTCACTTTTAGTTATGTACTTTTAAAAGCTTTCTTATACTAAATTATTTCCCATGCAAAACATACCAAATGTTTTAACTTTTTCTACAAATATCTATTAAGAACAGAATAAGTGGTTTTTAAAGAAAATATGAAATTATTCATAGGAAATGTGAGGTAAAAACATATGGCAATCTTGTAACGTTCGCAAATCTGAAATAAGATTGTAAAATAATAGTTATATTTAAGAATAACTTCTATAAATGGAAAGCTACATTATTTTATAGCGGCTTAAGAGTTTTTCATTTAAAGTACTTGCAATTTTCAAGCTGAAGTCAAACAAGGCTTCTATTCTTTTGCCGTTCGCGATGCATTGTTTTCTACAAATAATTTCGAAAAGGCAATTCCACAAAGCTTGTATTTTAGAATACAACTAGTAGTGGTAAAATGCATTGATCATGCAAAAAACCATTTCAGAAAATGTTAATTTTTGTCATATTTTTTCCATTATGTCACTTTATACACATATACTTTATGGGCTTAGAAGTTTTTCCTTCTGGTTGTGGTATAATATCCGTTTACCCTCTAAAAAGAAACCAAAACAAAAACTCAACTTAAAACAATCAAACAAAGGCAAACACGCAGTAAAACAGAATGTTCAGCTCAAACAAGGCTCAAGAATTAAGGGTTTTCACAGTATAATAATATCACGCTTAACTGCAGACCCCCCAATATGGCTTCAATAAGAAATAATGCACCCTTCTTTAGCATTTATACACAATTTATTATTATTTCTAGTTATCTGTTACCTATACTAAGCCCATTCGCGCAGCAATTCGCAGTTGCTCAGCCATCGTTTAACAAGCTGCACTCTCCACTTTCCACTAACAGTTTTACATAGTATTTCGGAGAGTATGTGTGTTGTTCATATTTCAATCAACTTTTTTGCTTTTTGTTGTTGCTAAAGTAAAACGTTATGTACATACATTAGTTAACGCGGAAGCGGCGGTGATCGTCAGCTAGATCACGTATAGCATTGTAACTTAACTTACAAATAGCAATACATATGTATATAGTAAAAGTATCTGTTGCATACATTAAATATATGTATATATTTGATGAAACGTCCTGGAAATTTAGCTATTTTCTACATACATCTGTTTATTGCTAGAGTCTATAGTTATCATTATAGATCAATCAAAGAATCGGTTACATGTTGATTAATTTTGTTTCATCTTCTCCTCGAATTGCAGGCGCAGACGCAGACGCAGACACTTACACACAAGTCTCTCTCTTTAATTTAAATTATTTGTATTTTGTATTTTGGGTAACTTAGCTTACAATTGCCAATAAAATACTAGGCTTAAGTTTAAACTTTACAATTAACACAAACATTAGGCAATAGGCGTTGTTAAAATAGGTTACAAATGTGCAGATTGATGCTGATGCTCTCTTGCCAATTTCAATGAAGCGACTCTAACTAACATTTATGCTAAAGACTGAATTCTCTTCTCTGGCCCTTCCGCAGATTCCAGTTCGCAGGCTCCGCAGTTCCCCCCGATGCTGGCTTGTGTGTATTTGAGCTAAAGAAACACTTAAAGTAACGCCCGACAGATTCGAGGACTGACCCTTTGATTAGTATTACAGCGCCTAAGTAACTAATACAAAAGTTTCGTCACTTCTTCCTTCCTTCTTCGTTTCACATATTCAACCTAACAGCCAGTTTTGCAAAAATATTTAAATGTTTTCTATGTTTACTCCTTTTGCTTTTATTGTTTTGCTTGTTGATTGTTTTATAACTTCATTTTAATCTTATTATGGTTGTGTTCCGTGTGTGTGGTGTGGATGTGTTGTGTGTGTGTGTGTGGTGTATAATTGTAAAATAGACGTTCAGAGATCACTCTAACTTGAATTCCAAAATTGTTGCATGCTGGCTAATATTTACCATTCGCCCCTATTCATTCATCATAATCATTAATATTTTCAACATCATCTAAATCATAGTCGAGGTCCTCCAGATCGGGTTCCGAGGAACCTGAACCGGTGATGGAGCCCGAGCCATCGGCAGCATCCTGATGCCTAAAATACCCCCCCATAACAGCCCCAATATCTCTCAAGATCTCATCCTCGTCCTCATCATCCTCATCGTCGTCCTCCTCCTCCTCATCCTCCTCCTCCTCGTCCTCGTCCTCGCTCGAGGGTATTAGGTGTAACTCGCGCAGCTGCCGTTGCACAAAATGTTAATGTTCCATCAAAGCCGCTATGGGGAGACAGGAAAGAAAACGAGATGGTTACATGCATAATTCAAGAGATCAATGAATGGGTGAAAGTTGCTCTTACGTGACGGCGTGCGTCCGGCCTTGTTCTCATTGGGAGTGAAATTTAGAAAGTCCCAAATCAAAATTGTATCATCGTGCGAGCTGCTCACAATCTGGAACTCATCGAATTGCAAACGAAAGACGCGACCAGTATGTTCCTAGATAAAGGAAAGGAAAAAGGTTAATCACAAGCCTAATGAAGCTTTTTAGGGGCTGACTCACCACAAGCGTATTCAGACACAGTGTATTGGAGGCTGCTCTCGGGTCCAGGGCGGCCACTAGATCCCACACCTTGATCTTGCCATCATAGGCGCCGCTAACGATTCGCTTCGTGTCAAATCGGATGCAGCGAACTAGCTCCTCGTGGCCCTCCAGGACCCGCAAACAAGCACCGCACTCAATGTCCCACAGTCTGTAATAATAATAATGAGATTATTTACTTTCTAAACAGAACCAACCTAAACAGAACCCTACCTTATGGAATTGTCTGAGCTGCCACTGACCACCAGGCGATCTCTGTACTGAAGGCAGGCGATGCCACGCTTGTGGCCATTCAGGGTGCGCACGAATTCACAGCTCGAGGTGGACCAGACCTTGATGGTGCGATCCCCGCTGGCGGACACAATATACTTCTCATCGAAGTCAACCACATTGACGGCAGCCCGATGGCCGACGAGGACGCGGCGCAGCGTTATCTCGCTGGGCGAGGTCATGTCCCAGACGGCGATCGAGCGGTCCTTGGAGCAGGTCACCATCATGCCGTTGTTGAAGCGCAAATGCAGCACCGCCTCGCAGTGATGGATGAGGGTGTTGACCATCTCGCCGGTATTGACATCCCAAACGCGGACTGTGGAGTCGCTGGACCCACTGATGATCACCTTGTCATCGTACTGCAGGCACAGCACCGATCCAGTGTGGCCAATGAGGGTCTGCAAACAGATATCGAGAGGTGCATTCTCGCTAACCCATCATAGATGCTTAACATCATACCTTGACGCATTGCAGATCCGTGCGATCCCAGATTTTGATGGTGTTGTCCCTTAGCCCAGACACAATCTTGCCATCGTCGTACTGCAGGCAATAGACACCCTTCGAATTCTCGGACCGACAATTGATGCGGCGCAGCATGTGGCGTCCAGTCCGCCAATTATTCTCTATGCTGTCGATGTCCTGAAAAGTTACAAAGGGAAATGAGAAATGAAGATGAGATAAGATGAGAGGCCATCTTCGAGTAAGTCACCACTCACATTCATTATCTTGGGGAACAACTCGCGATGGAATGAGTGTGGCCGCTGGGTCTGGCCCGGTCTTGGCTTGAATAGATACTGCATCCAGTTCCGTCGCTCGGCAAGTCCCCGCCACAGCGAATCTGTGCGCACCTTGCGCTCGATGAGCTTCTTCCACAACATCCCCTCGGATATGACCCGAAGCCATTCCTTGCAGACCAGCTCCGCGGATTTGAGCGATTCGGCATCCAAGTAGGACAAAATATTCTCTGCAATGTGATCCAGGCCCTTGACTGCAAAAGCAAGCACAAGTAAGGTCATATTTAATGATCGTTTACTCTTAAAGCTTATTAATTATCTTTCTTTCAATTGGTTATATTAATGAATAAATTAAGTACTTTTGATATTAATAGTTGTTGGGGAATTTTAAAGTTGGAAATCTTAGCCTTATAGTGTAAGATTATCTTATCCCATTTTAGGTTTTCTGATGCAGATGTGTAATATAGTATGTGATCTATCTTATCCCATTTTAGATTTTCTGATGAAGATGTGTAATATGTGATCTAATATAATTTAAATAAATAAATAAATACTTCTGTAGAATAATAACCCTAAACTCATACCAATTCAGAAGAACAACCAAAATCAAGTATGGAAGCTACAGTCCAGAGTGCTCGACCGTGAGATACCCGGTACCTAAACGTTTGTGTTTTACTCCCGACCTAAACAATTTAATATCATACTTAAATATGAATAATACATTTTATAAGGACGCCAAAAAATGAACTGTTATTTTTGGTAATTTTTTGCTCTATTCTTTAGTTATTTCTTCTGCAGTTGCCGCCATTATATCGCGCGGCCAAGGCTCGAATGCGCCACCTGTCGGCTACAGCTTGCAACAGCAAAAGCAGTGCCTTAGGGGAATGTGTTAAAATTCTAACCTTATTGCTAATATCTCGCATGTTTACAATCAGATTTTACTGAAATTTTCAGAAAACGTCCGTTATTTAACGTTCATTTATTTTATCAATTAACTTTAACCCGAAAATAACGAGTATAGCTTATTTTAAGTTTTTTATGATTTTTGAGGGAGGAAGTGGGCGTGGCCAAATTCTAAAACAAACTTGATCTGCGTGCAACAGATTCCAATGCTGTCACCAAATTTGGTAACTCTAGCTCTTATAGTCTCTGAGATCTGTTGTTTCACACGGACGGAGAGACGGACATGGCTAAATCGACTCGACTGCTGATGCTGATCAAGAATATATATACTTTATGGGGTCGGAGATGCCTTCTTCTGCCTGCTACTTACATTCTCGGTTGGCACTAACACATAATAACCTTGTACCCTATGGGTACCGGGTATAAAAAACAAGAGTTTAGCCTATCTAGCCTACCTAGTATAACGATTTTAGAATATATTTAATACTTTATAATATCAAATGTATACTCAATGGCATAGTTTAAATACTCTATAGTTTCAATTATTTATTTTCGAGGATTATTTTCAGCTCGAATTTAGTGCTTTTCTGTTTATCGCGATTTTTCTCAAGTCCTGGTGCAGATTAGTAAATGTTATATACTTTCGTAGTATCAAATTAATAAGCATCTTTTTATGAAATGTTTAAAACTCAAGAGTATAGAACTCATGTAACAATAGTATAGTTTCTATGACGGTTTTTTTTGTGTACTTTCGAGTAAAACTATAACAGACTTGTAGGGGATTTATTAAGTAGAAAATCTCTTGAAAGCCCCATAGCTTTATCCTCTGCCTAGTTCGATTTTCTGGTGCAGATGTGGCCGTGAAAACGAATTTAATTTTAATTGGATAAATAAATAAATATTTCTAGAGGATTTTATACCTAAACTCATATCAATTTAGAACTAATTAGGTGCTTATACAATCTCTAGATTTGAATTCAAAGGAAACATGTAGAGGGTAGGTTAGGTTAACCCGAACGGTCCAGATGCAAGAGCACTCTTAGAAAATAAATTTGTATTTAATAAAAAACAGGAGACTTGTTAGGTATTTGCTATAGTAAATATTTTCTAAATTGATTAAATTGCTTTCTCATTTAGAATATATTCATTCTTCTAGAAAATCAATAAAGTTGCTGTTCCGCAATAGAATCTTCTTGCCATAATTCTACTACCCCTTGCCTTGGCCGGAATATAATAAGAGCAGATATTGCAGCTAAAGTGAGCTCTCTCCCTGGACAAGTTAGTGACTAAGCTGGCTGCTATTTATAGTCGCCACCCAGTTAGTTATCTCCGATATGACACATGACACAATGTGCCATCAGATATGATGTAACTCGAAGAGGGGCAGTCGTAACTGCCGCTCTTGCCAGACACCCACTCACCAAACCAAGCCAAACCAAACCAAAACCCAACCCAATCCCGATCCCGATCCACTGCAATCCAACCACTCGACGCCCGTCATCAGCCGACGAACAAGAGAGACAAAATGATGCACCTAACGGCATTAAAATGCACTTAGCCCAGTAAGTGGGCATGGGAGTGCGAGTGGCAGTGGCGGAGGCGCAACCAATAGAGCGGCATATTTACATGTGTCTTGTGCGCAGCGCGTCGGGGAGTGCTTGGTGCACCTCCACAGCCACATGTACATCTCCATCTGCATTGACAAACGGGGCTGGATGGGCCAGGCCTAGTCAGGGCAGAGTCTGAAGTGCATGTGAGAATTCCCTTCTGCCTTCAGCTCCCTGTTCGTTCGTTCGCTGCATTTGCCAAACACAATTAAAAATGTGCATAACTCGCAATGGCAGGCGTTTGGCGGGCGGGCAGCGGCGACGATTTGGCTCAAGTTGTTTGCCGTCGCCGGCGACTAACGGTCTTGAGAGTGTCTATCCGTCGTCTGTGCATCCGTGCGTCTGTCTGTCTGCCCGTGCTCGTCTCCCTGCCTGTCCTTCAGTCGCTCTGTCGCGCTGTTGTCCCCCCGGTTAGCTGCCTTTGAAGTGCATTACAATGTAAATGGAGGAGACAATGTTGCCTACTTTCAACTCTTTCTTAGTTCCCGACAACCATCAGTGATGCCTTTGAATCGTGAAATATAACAGGGATAATGAGAAAGGAAGCTCGAAACCAGCCAAGGTTTATAAATACTAGATGTTTAATTTATTTATTTTTGTTGTAAAAACATAATACTAAAACATAATTATAATAATAAAATATGATTTCATTGTCCCTTTGACAGCTATAAGAAAGATATAGCTACAGCTACTTTTTTAGTTCCAATTTATCCACACCCAAAAAAAAATCATCATAGAACCTATACGATTGTTACATGAATTCTATACTCTCGAGTATGAAAAATTTCTTAATAAGATGCTTATCAATTTAATACTACAAAAGTATAAATTTTATACTCATATGCACCAATATTTCATAATAATCACTAACGCGACAAACAGAAAAGCACTAAATTCCAGTTAACGCGATATGTTATCGAATTTTCGATGTAGGTTCGTATAAAAATAATACTCAAAAATACACAATTGAAACTATAGAGTATAAAAACTAAACTTTGGAGTATACATTTGATAGTTTGAAGTATAAAATTTATACTAAATTTATACTTTTAAGACAACGCGTAGAAAGGTTAAACTCTTGTTTTTTCTGTTTGGGTGTAGAAAAAAGCTAATATGGTACATCTCTGACAGGGGGTGGCATTACAACCTATTACAACCAAGAACCAGGACGACATTGCTGGGGATTATGTAAACGGAAACATCCGACGACTTCCTCAAAGAACCTCCTACTATCCCAGGCTGATGATGCAAGGGAAGTATTTTCTATATAGCAACGTCATTTTATTAACAACCAATTGCATTCCAACTGCCAATAAGAGACCTGCTTAATAAAAAAACACAAAGAAAAGAACCAGTAAGTGTTCGTAAGGGGTAAAGGAAATAAGTAAACAAAAGTCAACTGCACGCACAGCCCGCTCTTGTTGACTCTTTGAGTCACCGACCCGATCCGATGCATAGATAAACCCGCTCGCTGGCCTATTCCCATAATCCGATCCTGGCCAATCACAGCTAGAACTTACTTGCCCAACAGTTTTGTTATTAGCTGCCCGCAATCGACGGCAAAATCGATTCACATTTTCTTATGAATAATATACAAGGCTGGCTTGCAGCTCCGGCATTCGTTCTGTTTGCTGTTCCGGTAAAGCGCGTTTAATGGAAGCAACGACCTTTCAGTCAACAGTTAACAGCCGACAGCCCTGGCTCACCCACTCCGGGGCGGGGGTTCAGGGGATCCGGAATAAATGGCACTGGGATCGGGGTACTGAGCAAGCGGGAGTCACCTTTTATGTTGTTCAACTTTGTACCTGCCGCGTTTGTTATTGTTTTCAGCTATAGCTATTGCGTGCCGAGGGATTAAAACTCCGGGCCTCTGTGTTCTATTTGCTGTTAACGCGGCAAAGATTTAGCTTGGTAAGAGTTTGGCTTAAAGTTTGCTTCATTCACCCCGGTGGCTGTTATCTCCGGCACTGGCTTATCAGCGGCTGCCAGGCGTTTTATTAACCATATGGGAGTAGTGACCTCTCGCCGTGGAAAGTGTGACGTTGATAACGCCTGTGTGACGAACAAACCTCCCGCGATCTTTGGCTAAGCAGCTGACCAATTTGGTCTTTGATTTGATTACGTTTTAATGAACCAATTAGCTAATCGTCAACCTAAACCCCCTGACACTAGAGGTTAAAGCTTAGGTGAAGTATTTATTAGTATTAAAAGTCACTATTTTTGGTCAACCCAACTGCATACTAATTAACAAGTGATTTATGCAAAGATCAACTATATAGACATTACAAAATACTATACAAAATAAATGTACATTTAGGAGATGCTCACTAATATTTAGTTGCGGAAAAAAGAATTGCTTTGGTCAAGGTTTGGGACAAACCATTATCTGCAGCAGCTTAACAAGACTCTTTCGCAGACAGCAAACATTTATGTATTTCCAAGGGTATTCCAAGCTTTAACCTCCATGCTAACCTTTCTTGTACTAAAATTAGGAACTAAGGTTAACCAAAAAAGGGGTATGTAATTATTAGTTATTAATATATAATAATAATCCAATACATCCAAATGTTAGAATTGCATTTGTGTGTAAGATATGAGAAAAAAAATAGAAAACTTAGATTGCATAACAACTGGTCATGGCAAAAAATAAAGCTATTAATGCTACAAAATTATAGATTTTGCTAAAATTTACAATTAGTCAGTACTGGTAGAATGTAAATAGTGTGCCCATACTGTCTGTGTACGGGCAGAGCCTGAGCAGAGAAACTAGCTGACGTTGATAAACTCCCTAAGAAACCAGGGCTTTTGACTCTTGGATGTTTTTGCACCTTTACTAAGCATATAACTACCAGAGTAAAAATATATCACTTAATCCAATTATTCCTTTGTATTCGCGACTCTTTTCAATAAAAAAGCCCCATAGGTTCAATGTTCCCCAGAACTAGAACCAGATCCAAGATGTCTCACCCAACAATATTTCATTAGTCAACGGTCTATACAGTGTTTACAGTAGTATCTAATATCTAATATCGGCACTCACTTGGCAGCAATGTGATAAAGTCGCGCTGGAGCATCGGCTTCAGATACGCATTGATCTGGCCGTGCTGATAGTGGCACATGCGCGACAGCAGCTGCTCCACGAAGTCCACCTGCCCCGACTCGCTCCACTGGGTGAAGTACTGAAAGCAGAGTTCCCGCTCCGTCTGGTATGTGGGCGAGGAGTCTTTCTTGCGCACCGGGTCGTACAGCATGGTGGTTGTGAACTGTATCGGGAGAGAGAGAGAAAGATGGGCAAAACGGGGGCGATAAATTATGAAATTGCATTCGGTATGTCATGATATACAAGTAGTTAGTAGGAAGTATGTAAGTATGTCGATGTCAAGGGGCGATGATCGTAAAAACTGGAGAAATAGGTATGTAGCTATGGCTGCGGGTTGTGCAACTTTTCCTTAGTTTTTAGGCAAGTGACGAAGCCCCAAACTTGGGGCTAACAATTGGGCAATTAGTCGAGCTCCACTCCGCTCCGCTCCGAGTTTCTTTCTTCTTCGTAATTTTCTCGCTTTTTGTTTTTATTTGGCGGCGAAAGAGCGGGCAAAGCAGAATCCACAAAAGGCCCGACTAGAGGAGAGCCGCCAGCCGCCATCCGCCGCAGATCATTCACACGGAAAGTACATATTATATGTATATAGAAATAATAATTGTATCGATGTTTATTTGGTGTTCCATCCTCATTAGGCTGCTAAATATAGCGAATCCCAATTGATGGCCGGGGTATTGCCTAATAAGATCGCCCCCATTAATCATACGTCATCAATTCGATTAACGCGCAAAGATCTCGGCAAACAGAGTGAGTAAACAAATCGCGGACAATCGAGTGTGAGTGATTCGAGTAATTAAGCTTACCTGCAATGCCAGCGAATACCAAAAAACCTTGCACATATGTATATACGGGTTTGTATAGTATGTAGTAACACTGTGAGAGCTTAAGTGTTATGTACGATTTGAATTTAATTGCAATATTATGGTTTTTGCGGGCTCCACTGGTCAGCCTTTGCCTGGCAACGTGGAGGTGAGCCGGGCTGAGTGCAAGGATGCTCTGTTTCCACTACCTACGAGGTGATATGAGGGCTACACTTCCAAACAGATTCCACCTTGATTCCATTGAGTGCAAGGATGCTCTGTTTCCACTACCTACGAGGTGATATGAGGGCTACACTACCAAACAGATTCCACCTTGATTCCAAGCGAAACCCCAAGATGACTCAATCTCAACTTTATTGCCAACCGCACAGAAAAATTATTATAAGAAAATAAAATAAAACGATTTTGGGCAAACCGCTTAATGGGTTTACTTACTGGTGACCTTCATCACCCTCGACACACGACATCTATCCACCTATCCAATATCCAATACAATAAAGTAACTACTGATTGAAATGTACACGGCCGATAAATGTACATTCATACTTTGTGTGTGGCTTCTGTTATTAATTGTGTAAACAAACTCGAGGCCAATTAACGAAATCCGAAATCTGGTACTCGCTTGGAGAGGCAGAGCCCCAGAAAGGCTGGGCAAGGAGGTGACGGATGGACGGATGGACGGATCAGCGGTGACTGTGAATAATTGGGCTAACGCCGCCGCCTGGGTCTGAAAAGTTTAAGGTTAGCTAGCTGGCGTTTGGGTTTCGGGCGGGGGACAGTGTCCGCCGAATTTAATAGAGTGCACGAGTGCAAAATCTCGGTAGTATATACGAAAATAAGACACGCACGCACACACTTGCGCCACCTAGGGAGCGCGCCTGTGTGAGTGTGCGTATGCGTGTGTGGAGGCGACACCTTGAGCATTATGTACATAAATAGGTATATTCGATCCGATGGCACTGCATACAGCAATGGATGAAATGGCGCTAACTGAATAGTATCCCACTAAGAGTAGCACACTCACCGCCTGGGCATTGGAGTTGGTCTCGTCCATTATTTTGTCAGTCTCCATTTTCATCATTGTGTTGTTGTTTGTGTGTTTGTAGAATTTGTTGGCTGTTGGCTGTGTTTGGATTCGTCTCGCTGCTGCTGCTTTTGTTGCTGCTTCGCTTTGCACACGCACACACTCGCGCACCACGCAGTAGCTATCGCTGGCGCTCTTTTTTGACCACACACGGCAGCACGGTACGCAAAGGGGACGACTTCTTAAGCAGTTTCATATAATTTTATCTCGAAAGAAAATTACAATTCGCTAGTCTCGTTGTCAGTATGGCCGCAGGCGGGATGCGCGAAAACGGCAAAGACGAAAGACGGGAAACTCAACACGCCGAACTCCCCTCTCAACAGTGGCACGAGTCTCTCTGGCAAGTCATTCTTTATGCTGCTCTGCACTGCTGGATTCGGGGTTTGGCCTGAGCTTTGGCCCGCAAATGCACAGACTACTGCTCATGCGGTCGATTTAGATTCGATTTTCACTAGTTACCGCCCAATTTCGGGCAGCCAGCACAAAGCTACTGAAGTTTCAGCGGATGATGAAGCACTATCCAACGGAACGGTCACACTGGGACTTGGTGTTGTAAAATGCTGCGGCGTTGTAGAAATTTTGTTAAAATGTTTTAAATAGGTAGTTTTTACTGAATTGATTTGAAAACTTGATTTTTATTAATTTATTTTAATTGTAGGATTCTAAAATAGACTTCGTACAGATTACCCAACACTCTTTTGCATGCTTGGCAACCCAGTCCATCAGGTGGCTCTTATTTGATCGGGTTGTAATGGAAAATATTATTACTTTAATACGGGTGAGTAATTCGATAAAATTTAATTGCCTTTTATTTCAGAATTCTTTATCGCTTCTGAAAATATGCATTAATGATTTGAACCTTGATAATTTTAAAATTAATAGGTATATTTTGGTATTTTTCCTAAACTTCTTTAGTATTTATTCGAACGCAGCCTCACTGTTGATCGCCCTCTCTCTTTCGACGTTTTCTGTTGTCGTTATTTAATTGATAAACTTTTTGCGGGGAGTCTCTCCAGATAACCCCCACTTCTCAACTAATAAACATTGCGCAAGTAGGTGCCAGCTGGGCGGCAGTCAAAGCATAAACGCTCACTTTCATTTGACCGCAGCAGCCGTCAGCATCTCCAGCAGCACATTCGTTAAAGTATTAATTTTTCCACATTTCCAGTGGTTCAGCTCACTCAGTTGCTCAGGATGGCTTGCCGAAGCAAGGATGCCGCCAACTTCTTGACCGACGGCAAGAAGATCGTGGGAGTCGCTCTCAACTACATGTAAATTAGCGCTATCTCTGAATGGAGTCTAAATTGGTAACCCCTCAATCCCGATCATTGTCTGCTGCAGGGACGTCGTGAAGGCCAGGAACGTTCCGGTGCCAACTGAGCCGCTGGTCTTCCTCAAACCCACCTCATCCTACATCCAGGAGGGTCAGCCCATAGTGGTGAGTGATCGTATGGAGCTGATAAGGTGGCAAAAGCAATCTCTGCTCTCTGAAAAACCTTTGATCCCAAATAAAAGATTACTTTCAATTTCTTTTAGCTTCCCAAAGTGTTCACCAAGGTGGCCTATGAAGTGGAGCTGGGCGTGGTGATTGGCAAGCCCTGCAAGAACGTATCCAAGGGGGATGCCATGAGCTATGTAGCAGGCTACTGCCTGGCTCTGGATCTTACGGCTCAATGCCATTTGGTAGGGAAACAAAGATTCCCTTCTATGGTCAACCACTTACATTAATCAAAAATCGTATGATGTTCCAGGGAGCAGCTAGAGCTGCTGGACATCCGTGGACTCTGGGCAAGGGATTCGACACGTCGACGCCCGTCTCCAAGTTTATACCCGCTGACCAAGTGAAGGATCCCCACAACCTGCCATTGTGGCTCACGGTCAACGGAGAGGTGAAGCAGAAAGGGTGCACCGCCGACTTGATATTCAAGGTGCCCGATATCATTGCCCACGTGTCCAAGTTCATGACCCTGGAACCCAACGATCTGATCCTGACCGGAACGCCCAATGGATCGGATGCCTTCAAGGCTGGCGACGTGATAGAGTGCGGAATGGCAGAGCTAGCTAAATTGACTTTCCAAGTGTGTGGAGAATAAATGTTACGTTTTTATAGTTCAATATATATTCTGGATATGCTCATTTGATCCGTTACTACCTCCTGCCACTCTTGACATCATCGCAGGCAATTAGGTACTTCCGCATCTCTGCACAGCCGCTGGTATTCTTCCACTTTGTCGTCGGGCAGTTGACGTACACCTGCTCCATAATGCAGGCCAGCAGGGTGGCGGGATAGTAGTCACACTCGCCCTTTGTGTGCATCCATTGGAATTGCTGAGCGCGCTTCTGAGCTGTTTTATAAATATGTATGGACATAGATTACTAAGAAGTGCGGGATCTAATTTTGTACGCACCGTAATCCGTGCAGCTGTTGAGGCTTTTCACCATCAATTGGTACATGGCCTGATCGTTCTTGTAGCGCTGCTGGTAACTCCTCTTCAGGGCTTCCACGTTGACGGTTCCATTGCTGAGCAAGTAACCATTGGTCTTGAAGGAACACTCTGCAATGCACTTTAATTATGGAAATGGAATAAATAGTTTAGTTTAAAATCCATTGCAACTCATGTATCCTAGTCCATCTAGTTTGCAGAATAATATATTGAAATTTGGCACAAATAGAACTCACCGCATGCAGAGCCACTTTATCCTTTTTGAGATTGCGAGACTCCCCATTATTGGTAGTGGTGGAGCTGTTGGTCAGCAAGGACTTGCGACAGAGCTTTATGGTCTTATCATTTTTCTGGACATCGCAGCACGATCCCATCTGAGGAAGTGAATAAATTTAGTTAATAACATCCTTCGATTGACATCAAACACACATACAAATTTCGGCTGCTTCGCCTGATCGCAGCTTGTATAATTAAAGGATTTGGTACTGGAGCAAAAAGCGAAGAAAATCAATAGGAGGAAATACCTCATATTTGCCATTCAAAATTCATGAATATTCTGAAGCTTGAGGTCTATGATTCAAGCGTTTTAAGGCCTTGCTTTAATTTAATTTCGGAGTTAATGTTGCATGAAAATCATTAAATAAAAGTTTACTACCATAAATTAGCTGACCAAATTGCGAGACAAAATGCTGAGTAAGGGCATTAATAAGGGAAGTAACTAATTAATAATTTGGGAAGACACTAAATAATAAAAATCATTGCTTAATCGTTGATAAATTACAAATTGACAAGACTGAATTGTTACAAAAATCAGTTACAAAAATAGTTTCAGATTTAAAAAATGCGCCCTAATTTTAGTATTTCCCAGTAGATTTTCAAAAGCTAGAATATTATTCATATTGAATATTGAAGAACATATTATTAAACTGAATTCAAAAGTGCAACCCTAGGCTTATGGATTATATTAATTAAAAAACATTTGAAAGGATAAAATATTTTATGTGGGACAGAGATACTTATTGAGGCTTGTAGTATTTTTTTAAAATCGCGTTAAGGTCTCACTATCTACCACGCTCGAAATCAAAACACTCGGACTGTAAATACTGCACAGGGATTTTTAAACACAGGGACCGATCGGACATGGATCCTAGCTTGTACCAGGGAAATTCCATCTTCCGCAACCAGCCGTCGTATAGAGTCTTTAACAAATCCTTCGAGCATGTGGATGACGCGCTGTACACCTTCCTGAACGAAGTGGATCCTGAGGTCTTGAGACTTGAGCTAAAGGAAACGTCCGGTGTCTTCACATCCTTCAACCTCAACACCTCCCCGAAGGATCCGCGCACCAATGAGGTTCCACGGAGCTGCGTTTGCGACCACAGCACCAGTCGGACGCAGCCCTGCTACAGCTTTCCCAATCCCCAGGGACACTTTTCGGTGTTGAAGCTGCAGCAGCAGGCCGCCTGCATGAGAGTGCTGCTGGCTTGGCAGCGGATTGAAGCGGTCGCAGAGGATGACTTCGTGGTCTGGCACGCCACAGAGAAGAAGCGCTGCAGTGAGCAGCAGCGGGTGCAGAAGTACATCCACGACTACGAACAAGGTCAAAGGGAGGTGCTCTACGCACCCATGAAGCGCCTGGTGACGATCTACAGGCAGTTTTACGAGCTCAGCGTTAAGAAGCTCCTGGAGAAGTACGCCAACGAGTCGTACGTGACCTTCTCCGGGCTGCCACAGCTGTCACAATGCAAGAGTCTCAATTCCCAGACTGCCAGCATAGAGGAGGTGGAGCTGGAGAGGGTCCAGGGCCGAGTCAGGATCTGGCCAGAGGTGTGGAATCAAAATGCGTTGGCAATGCGAAATCTGAATGTGCGCTTGAATCGATACGCTGGCAAGGAACCCAAAGATTCGCATACTCTCTTACGGGACGAAGAGATAAATCAGGTGACGCAACGTAGCAACGTGTTCGTCTTGCCTTTGGACTCACTTCTGATGCTCCAGACCTCAGGGTCGTACGTCGATGTGCCCGCCGAGATGTTCGTCAACATAGGGGAGTCCTCTAGTAGTGGGAACAAATGTATTGAGTTCCATGATCCGTTTCCTGCGCGTCACTGCGGTTGGCACACAAATAGTCTGGTTCTGAAGCAGGCCTACGAGGCCTACCTATCGCAGCCTGGACAAGCCAAGTGGCTGAGGTTTGAACAGAACGGAGCTACGAGAGAGGTGCCAGATTTTACTGACAGTGAGACGACAGCTTCCTCCATCGATCTTCAGATGGAATACAAGCCGCTCCTAGTCGATGAACTATCTTCGGACATCAGGGAGACCTCCTCGAACACCGCCCTGGTTAGTTGGTGTCTGAGGTGCAATGGGAGCGATGGCCATGGTGAGGAGGTCCGGGAATTCCAAATCTTTAGCACCCTCTCGATAGCAGCGATGAAAGGTGCACAGCCACTCGGATGTCACCTCATCAAGATGGAAAACAAACCAGATTGCGGCTGCGAAATCATGTCCAAATACGAACTGATCTCGGCTTGGCTGCAGCTCAAGCTTCTGCAGGCGGAGATGGGTCACTGCACCCGCATTTCGCTGCGAGACTTTGAGCCAATGCTGGAGGAGAGGCTCACACTGATCTCGCTGGAGCAGCAGCTGCACGACTATTACAATACAAGCATGCCACAGTTGCTGTCCAATCTCTACGAGTTCCTCCAGTTACTGGGCACGGTGCCAGCCGGTGAGTTCCTGCTGCGATACTCACCCAAGTACAAGGATAAGTTCTTGCTATGCAAGGCCACCAAGGAAGCGACATCTCAGAGCTTCCTCTTGCACCAACTGCTAATGGACTCGCCACCCAGCGATCTTAACTTCCTTACCCAAGGCAGTTACCTTCCAATCTCGCCCACCCACTGTGGTCGCTTGCATGAAGAACTCAATTTGCTGCCCTGTTCCTTTCCATCCAAGCCCGATGGCACGGCTGTCCAGCGTCGGAGGACTGCTGCACCCAGGCCAGAACCCACAAGTCGAACTCTACCCAGGCGACAGCCAGTCAATCGGGGTAAACCGTACGCTCTACGTGAAGATTTTCGTCGCAGCTGTAAGACTGAACAGAAAAAACGGGCCAGAGCTCGGAAAACAGCGGCTGCCAAGGAGGAGAAGGAGCAACTGGACAAGATTATGACCCTGTGATGATAACCAGTCATCGTTACCCCAAGAGTACAAATATTTGTAAATGGAAAATAATTGTTTTGTTTCGCCATATAAGCCTTAAAATAAAAGAATAATGCAAACTGAAATTGTCAAGACTACAACTTTAGGGCTGCAAAGTTTGTGTCGGCCTCCGTGATCAGCTCATCTTCGTTCACCTTTAAGGGAGCCACAGATCGTGTCCAGAAGGCTTCGTCATCGCTGGCTGGCAGTGAGTCGCGCGGGAAAGTATGCAACGACAAGTCATTGAACACATTGTGGTGCTCGTAGTCGTCCTCCAGCGGCGTTTCTGAGCAATGTTCGACTATGCGCGTAATGTGGTCTTCCTGATTTCTCCGCGCCATCGTCAGCATCTCGAAGCTGTTGGAGATAAGGAGAACGTTTGGCAGCTGGTCCCGCTGCCAGTTGGACCACAATATGTTGTGCATCAGCGCGTAGGGGCAGTGGGGCAGATAGTAGAGCGTGGGCACAGTTGCCTCATCTCTTCCCGCGCAGTCTTCGCCCATCACGCAGCCGTCGAATAGGCGAATCAGCTCCTTCTCGGTGTCCCTGAATACGGGATCGAAGTAGAGTGCTTCCTTGATCTTGTAGTGCCGCTGGAGGCCAACAACAAAGGCAGCCTGATGGAGCGCGTGGTAGGTGCGGGAGAAGGGTCCCAGACCCAGACAAACAATTCTTTTCAGCGGCCTTTTCAGCGCATCCAACTGCTGCTGGAGCACTTCCATGGCAACCAGGAAGTAGTCGCTCTGACACATATCTGCGCATATGCGTTCCATGCGCCTGAAATTCGATTCTTTAAGTAAAATCGGTCTCTGCCATTCAGAACCACCTACGGTTGAAACCTCTCAATATTTACGTCCGGACAGTCGTTCAAGTAGTCACTCTCAGACTTGTGACGGTCCCGCCGTCTCAGGCATTTCCGTGCCATCCATTTTTTGCGCGTGACCACCTGGAAATCCTCGCCAGAATTCGACATTCCAAAATGTAAATAAACACTTGTGAGTCTGCTGCTTCTTCTTCTTGCCAACTCTCACCTAGCTCAGTGTGACCGTTTGGTGTGTGGTTGAACGGCATCAGCTGTTCGTTCTCACATCTCGCTCAGTGTGACCGTTTGTTGTGTGGTTAAATGGAATCAGCTGTTCGTTCCCACAACTCAGTTTACTTTCAATATTTCCCATGAACGATCCAAACAAAGCCATCACCGTAAATCTCTCCTCGCTGCTCAGCCTAAAGGCCGAGTTGATGCGAAAGCAGCATGAGGTCAGGCTAGCGAAGGCCACCAAGCCGTCCGCCACCGAGTTCCGGCCCAGCAAAAGCGACGGCGACAAGGAGAAGTCTAAGAATTCTGGCTACAAGGCGGTCGGCAAAAGTGGAGATGACGCCAAGGTGTACGAGGCTGAAGACCATGC
The DNA here is from genome assembly GCA_008042795.1 of Drosophila asahinai. Classification (NCBI taxonomy): domain Eukaryota; kingdom Metazoa; phylum Arthropoda; class Insecta; order Diptera; family Drosophilidae; genus Drosophila; species Drosophila asahinai. Next base: position 68,548 of record VNJZ01002211.1, on the reverse strand, counting down.
CCAGCTGGACAAGTCGAGGCGGGTGCTGGAGGCCAAGAGCAAGTTCTACGATCGGATGAGCCGCAGCGGTGGCAGCCTCAACTCGGATGACAACTGCCTGGTGATGTTCAATCGCAAGAAGCAGGAAGAGCATCAAGAGCACCTCTCCCAGACTCCCAGTGAGACTCGCCAGCGTCAGAGCAGCAGCAGTAGTTCCAGCGGGGACGAGGACGAGGGGGAGGCAGACGATGAAGTGGAGTACATAGATTGCCTGGGGCGCACCAGAAAGTGCCTGAGAAAGGAACTATCGGAGGCCAAGAGGCGAGACAGACGGTTGGCCGAGAGCATGCCGGAGCGTTTGGATCAAACGAAGGCAAACTGGATGATAGACACCAAAGGGAGCCACGCCCAGACCAGCGATAACGAAGAGGGCGATGACGAGCCCAGCTTTGGACCACCAGCTCCGGAGAGCGTCCTCAGCGAATCTCTGTCCACAATGACCAAGCACGACGAGCAGCGCCTGAACTGGGAGCGCAAGGAGCAGGAGAACTTCGACAAGCCCGACGTCCACTACCAGGATGTCTTCTTCGACGAGGCGCGCACCCATGGCGTTGGCTACTACGCCTTCTCCACCGACGAGGCCGAGCGCAAGCAACAGCAGATAGCCCTGGAAGAGGCCCGCCGAACCACGACCGCGGAGCAGACTCGACGCGATGAGATGCGCGCAAAGCGGGACATTCTCGTGGCCGATCGCGTGCTCGCCGCCAAGAATCGGATACGAGCACGCAACGGCTTGCCGCCCATCAGCAAGGAGGAGTACGAGCGCGAGCAGCAGCAAAAGAAGGCTGAGGAAACGGCCGAAGCCGAGGCAAGGCAACTGGAGGAGCAGAAAAAGAGGGAAGCTATCGAGAAGAACAAGGCGGAGGAGGAGGCTGAACTAGAAGAGCTAAGAAAAGAGCACGTACGGGATTGGGACCGGGATAAGCCTGGCGTAAAAGCCAAGCGAAGGGACTCCGAATCCCTGGAGGAAGAGGAGTGGCAGTACAAGGCCGAGCGGCTGCCCATGTCGCAGGAAGAGTGGAACGAGAAGCAGCGGGCCCAGCGGCAAGCAGAGTTTGCTCCCATGCCAGAGCCTACACCTGCTCTTAAGCGCAGCAACTTCAGCAGCATGCCACCGCCTCCGGCTCCGGTGTGGGACGGCGGGACAGCGGATCAGGAGTTCAGCAACTTTCACAGTACCAAGCGGGAACGGACATTCCAGCGACGCAACTACACCCCAAGCAACGAGGACAATTACGATGATGAGCCCGGCACCTCCGCCCGTGGCCTGGGTGCTGCCATTCCACCGCCACCTGGACTGGATGACACTGCCGCCCCAACTACAGCGAAGCGTGCCAAGACCCAGGCCGATCTGGAGCGCTCCATCGAAGCGGGTTTGAGGTTTCTGCGCGATAACTGCGACAAGGGTGTGCTGGGCAACAAGGCCACCTGGACAGCCAAGGCGGACTATTAGAATTGAAGGCAAATCGATATTTCGTTTTTAAGTTTATTGCTTTGTATAAAGAATATAGTTTAGAAAAAATGCAATACGCCTAGAGACAAGTTTTCTATGGATTTTGGGTTCTCCTTGGGCAAAGTTAAACATAAATCGTCAATACATTGTTAATGTTACGTGCGTTCTCATAATTCCTTGTAAATTTCCAACTCCCTTGTTAGTTCTCTGCTGGAATCAAAAAGGGAGGTATCTCCTACATTCTGTATTTAAAAAATAATATAAACAAAAGATGAGCCACTTCCCTAACTCAATTCCGTGAATCAGAACTGAACTGAATCAGAACACGATTCTTGTTCAGCTAATACTGGGTTTATACAAGGCCGAATACATGCTTTCAATACATGCATTCGGAAAAATATTCATGTATTCGGGAACACACGAAAGTTGACTATGAAATAGTGTGGCGTTACCAACTGAACTCTGCTTGATAAACTATACTAATTTTACAGGTCTGGCATCTCATCTGTCAATATGATTGCATGGGTGTGTGTTCAATACTTGCATTCTAATGCATGTATTCCGTAGTATAAACCCAGTATATATTGGTTTCAAGTCCTTGAAACTGCTAGTTTTGTAAGAGCCAAAATGTGTCTGGATTCCCTTATTCACCAAAAACCATGGCATCTCAGGAGTCTCTAGAGACTAGCTTTTGTAATTATTTCTAAACCATTCAAATATGCTAATTGTTGTATAATTTTGGCCTTGATTCGTTTGCTCACCCATGTATGTTGCTGGGTAATTTTGGAAAATAGTTATATTTTTGTTCTATAACTTAAAGGTGGCGCTGGAACCCTAAACGTACCAAGTCTTGCTAATCTAAGGATAATATTTACTAGCTTGCATAAGAACTAAGGATTAAGTGAGTATCAACTCGAGCAGCAGGCTAACTGAGCTTGTAATGTTATTGTTAATTGGTGTTTTGGCAGACAGCACTCGTTCCTTCGGGCTTGGGGTGGCCCCTTATTGATTAGAGCATGTCCCGATCCACCATATCGATGACTATCTCGGACATTTTCTGGCGGCACAGATCGTTGGGTGGAAAGTTGAGCGTGGGCGCTCCTACATCCTCCTCGAGATCGTCACTGCTACGCTTCAAATACATATCCGGGGCATCCTCGGAGGAGCAAGTGCTTATTGGTATAATGTCCATGGCCAGACCAAGGGCGAAACGGCCGTAGGTCTTCAGCTCTTCGGCAAAGCTAGAGAGTAGAAAAGAGATCAGTGCCATTTTTGAAAAGCCTGTGACCCAATCTTACAGATCCTGCAGCTTCTCCAGTGTGTCACAGTGTTCCGGCAGAGCTGTGCACAGGATTTGGAGCCACCGAAAAAGCTCTTCCGTATATGTGTTGAGCAACGTCTGGAGCTCGGCATCGCGCATCTCCTTCGTGGTGCAGCAGTACAGCAGGTTGGCAATGTCCAGGGCAATGGAGCTGTAGCGTATCAGCTGGAAGTCGAGCAGGGCCACCTCCAGCACCCGTTGCGGATCCTCCGGATCGTAGTGGTACAGAAAGTTGTTTACCCAACAGTCGCCATGGCAGATGGCCGACAGCGGCGACTCGGCGCTGGCCAACTGCACCATGCGGCCAAAGAAGGAGGAGCTCTCGGCGAAATTGTTGATGGCTAGGACGTACTTGGAGTCAGGGGGCAGCACCTCGGACACCATCTTAATGGCATTCTTTGTGAGCCGTTCGTAGTAGTTTCGATACCAGCTCGTGTTGGCCGTACAGAAGATGCCCTCACTGATCAGGCTGCACAGCCGGCTGAAGTCCAGCGGATGCTCGAACTTGTACGCCAAGCTGAGGGCGTGCAGCTGCGCTACCTGGAGCAGGACGGATTGCGTCTCCTCCATGCTGAGGCCTTTGTGGCGGTCGGACATTTGAAAGCCCCGTTCGCGAAGATCCTCTGTATGGGGAATACAAATGTATTATTACATAAGAATCATTAGGAATTAATAAAGCTACAAAGCTACAGTCGACTGTGCTCGACTGTGAGATACCCGGTACCTAAACGTTTGCGATTCACACTAAAAGGCAATTTAAAAATGTACATACACTACATTGTACATACATACATTGGCGCCATTATATCGCACGGCCAAGGCTCGAATGCGCCACCTGTCGGCTACAGCTTGCAACAGCAGTGCGTTAGGGCGGTGTGTTAATATTCTAACCTTATTGGTAATATCTCCCATGTTTATCATCCGATTTTACTGAATTTTCAGGAAACGTCAATTTTATTTTATTTATTTATCGTATCTATTAACTTTAACCCGAAAATAACGAGTATAGCTTAATAACGTTTTTTATGATTTATGAGGGCGCAAGTGGGCGTGGCTAAATTTTAAAACAAACTTGATCTGCGTGCAACAGATTCCAATGTTGTCACCAAATTTGGTAACTCTAGCTCTTATAGTCTCTGAGATCTGTTGTTTCACACAGACGGACAGACGGACATGGCTAAATCGACTCGGCTGGTGACTGGCTGATCAAGAATATATATACTTTATAGGCTCGGAGATTTCTCCTTCTACCTGTTACATACATTCTCGGTTGGCACTAACTTATAATACCCTTGTACCCTATGGGTACCGGGTATAACAAATATTTCAAAGCCCTTTTTATGAATTTTCTTGAGTTCTTTTGTAAAGCAAATGTTTTATGGTAATTTATTTAGTGGATAGACTATTTTTCCCCTCCATAGTTACCCATTATGAGCAGGTCGTGCCTGGCCGTGTAGCACTTGGGTATGGCGTTGAACACCGGTGTGTCCCGGCCCGTTTTGTTGGCCTGAAACTGTAGGAGTTCGGGCATGATGGTGGTGTAAAACTCCACCTCGTTTCTGATGACGGAAAGGAAAATGTAAGATAATTATACGTTTTAAGGGATTAACTGGACTCTCACCGGAAGAGCTTGTCGCTCTTGTAGGCCTCCCGCTGCACGACACTCTCCGGCATCACCTTGCAGATGACCTTCTGCTCCCACTTGTGGTGGCACCCGTCCAGACCCTGCCGCTTCCCACTCAGATTGATGCGGTACAAGGCGGCCGTGTAGTTGTCGCCCCGGTCGGAGCCCTGGGCCAGCTGCAAGAGGACACGTGTTCATTCGGTGATTTCATAATCGAATGATTGAGAAGGGGTCGGGGGATTGATTACCTCAAAGGCATCGATTTGGACGTCCGGTTCCGCGTGCTTAAAAATGTCCTGGAACATTTCCAGCGACAGGATTTGTTTGCCCTCCACAGCGGCTGCCCCATTGTTTGCCGCTCCCATTCCGGTTGTTGTTGGTGCTGCCGCCTCCGTAATACCCATTACCGTGGCTTTGAGTGCTTTGTAACTTGCGCTTCCTGGAGTCCTCTACACTTACTGGAGGCCAGAGAAACCTCTTGGCGATTCCTGGGAAAATTTCTGTTAACTTTTTGTTAATTACACTGCACTTTTCAGTTTACGGTGTTCGCTTTCCACGTTTACTAATCGATTTTGCGCGAACATGTGTTTTTTCTGCTCTGCTTTGTGCTTCTTCTTCTCTTATAGTATTTTTTCGTCCTTTCGTGCTTTCGTCATCCCGTTACGTATTTTCAACCCTGTGCTTACATTACGCAACCATTTGAAATGGATGGCGGAAAACCGTTAGCCTATGTATTCATTAGTGGTGAGTTCTGTCGAGCAATGAAATATGTTAGAATAGGTAGATTGTATGTATTTATTGTTAAACAAAAAGAAAATGCATAATAAGCAAAGCCACTTTGGTAGAGAATTGTTTCTTTTTTTCGTTGTCTGCGCAAAACGTGCTGACATGCGGCCACTTTTCGCCAATATGTTCAAACTTAATTTTTTCAGCATTTTGATCATTTACGTTTCTTTGATCTTTAAACTGTAATTTTAGATTTTGACTTTACTAAACTATTACTTTACCAACTATTAACGACAAGATACGGACAGCTAAGGGGCTGTTCATATATTACGTAATGAAGATTTTGATGATATTCGACCCCCTTCCCCCCTATGTAATCAAGAGTAATAATTGTAGAAACCCTCTCCCCTATGATTACGTAATCATAAACATTTTGTTTCCCTATAAATTCATAAAAAGAATTTTTTTTTAACATATATTTTGATATAAAATGATTGCTTATTAAGTTATACTTAATCATTGTCCAATAAACCAATCCCCCCGCATGGATTAATCCAATACATCAGCCATGACTTGAGACTGAAGTTAATACGTTTCCAAATTATTTATTAAAATTTTATTTTACGTTTTAGCTGAATTTCTACTACTACATTTAATTTGCTATTGGCGGTTTTGAAAATAAAAATAATTTGTAAACTTATGTTGAGTAGTTGAAGCTAAACAAATGAACAATTAAAAATTAAAGAGTTTTAAGTTTATTAATTTGATATGCTATCGGTTATAATTTTTTTAAATAAATAAAACGAATTGGATAAAGAATAAAATACGTTCTCGTATTGTCTATGGCCCCTTTACAACGCCTATTTTCGAACTCTAGGGTCTATGCATCAATTTCCTAAAGCTCCGTACTCAGACACACGAAAAGTGTTTCTAAGCAGTACGATAGAGCGAGAGGGTGAGTATTGACCTCTCGTTTTGGCTCAATGCTTAGGAACACATTTTGCGTGTCTGAGTACGGAGCTTAAGAAAGGAATCTATTTTGACATCGATTTTTTTGCACCCACGAGCTTTTCTTTTTCTTCTGTTAGAACAATCTTACGCCAAGCTTATGCTTACATTTTCCAAAAGAGAAAAAAATAGTAAGATCCATCGGCAATCGCCTAATTTTCTATGTCTGCAGAAAGCGCAACGTCAAAAGGTTCAACCATGTCCGTATCCTGAATCAATTGGTCCACCAGAGCATCAAGTGGCTTCCACTGCTGCTCCAAATCAGCAAGATGCCTTCCAGCCGCAGAGTCTTCCGGTGGCTCCATCAGAGCAGCCAGGGCAGGCTGCAGCTCCGAATCGATCACTAAAGTGGCTCGAGGTATCCCACCGAGGGAACAAACTGGGCTGCCCCTGCGGCTTCCTTTGCTCATCGCTTAGAAGCCTTGGTGCTCATCGTAGATCCTGTGGCCCCTCGTCTGAAACTATTATTACTATTAGGGTTAATTCGGTGCAAAACGGGCCACTTTTCAAAAATTTGTTGTAGCGAAACGGCTAGTTAATTTATTTAAATGACTTATAATAAGGTAACATTTAGACACTTTTTCTAAAAATGTTTTATGGAAAAATATGCATATGTATAGGAGTTATAGGGAATCTCCTGAGGCCCCTCCAAATAAAGTTGATTTGCGGTGTACATTCTTACTGTCCACGGAATCGTCCGATATGAAAACCAAAATATGCTGTAGTTAAATAATAATTGGCTGGAAGTATCACCGTAGAGTTTTTCTTTTTTTGATATTTTTTCGATTTTTCATGAAAGTTTGAATTCAAAAATTCAATTCTTGACTAAAAAAAAGTTTAATTGTTAAATAAAAAATATTATAAAAAATAAATTTAAAAAAAAAAACACGACGTGATACCTGGAGAATTTGTGGCAAAAGCTGTGTGCAAAATTTCAAATCGATTGGTCTAGTAGATTTTTAGTAATCATGTACACCGTCTTTGAAAATAACACTTTTTAGGGAAGCGCTATAAAGTTTTGACTGCCCATACATCGAACATACTTGTAGAATGACCTCCGTTCAACTAACCATTACTTCGTTATTTTTGCTCCGATCGATGTCAAATTTTGACTTTATGTTCTTCAGATGTGGGGCATTCATATAAAAAAAAAAAAAAAAGTGGCGAAAAAAAATTAAAACAGTTACTTTGCTTCCAATTTCTTTATGAAACTATGTATGTTCTTATCTTTATCCACGCTACTTACGTACAATTTTCCCACTAATTGATGTAATGCGTTTGATTGGAAGACGTTAATTAAAGATTTTTTAATTATTTTTTTTACAACTATTTTGGTTACTTGGTTTATTCTCTCCTTGTATAGTTGCTGCTTACCAAGTAGTCTAGAAAAAATGAACATTTGATGTTATTAGTAGTTACACGCTGATAATGCTAATGCATCATGTATTTCGGGAAGTGCCGCTGCTGCTGTTAACACTCCAACCATCATGGCTTTATCATCCGCGATGAGCTTGTTGGGCGTTTCGAACGCCATCACTATGCGAGTAAACTAAGAGTCCAGACTTGAATTCCCAGCTGGCCTTTGGCATCAGAGAGATTGCGCCTAGGCTCTGAAAAGGGGGGATGAATATGTATTTACATAATTTAGTAATTTAATTTATTATTTAAATAATTTACAGCCTTAAATCTAAATAAGGTTCAGGCCCAAACACAAAACGCACCCTTTAACTCGTTAGCCAGATAGAACAAAAGCTTTTTTTTGATAAGCTTGTCTTATGTATAAGAACTCATAAATGACTTAAGGGGGTCTTCTCATTCAAAACCCATTTTTTGACCCTTTTTAAAATAATTCTTATTTGAAAACGCAAAGAATAATTGAAAACTTTTTTTATGTATTGTATTACAAAAGGTTCAAAGTAAATAAAAAAAATGTTTTTGCCTCGATACGAGGGCTGTACAAAAAGTAATGAGACTTCAAAGTTGGTGATGGAAAAAAAAGGTGTCGTCACGGCGGCCACGGTTTCGGGTCTCCGGAGCTTCGGAAATGGAAAAAAAAAACGTGGTTATAATCAGTATAGATGTAATTCTCGGCTGAATGTCGACCATAATTTTGTGATTTTTTTTTGACAAAATTTCGGCCATTCAAAAAAATAATTTCAATGTCGGACTTTTTTTTTGTAGTTTAGTGTAAAAAAAAAAGTAAATTTTTTAAAATTATGGTCTTCATTCAGCCGAGAATGGTGACAATTCTGCGTCGATTCCAGTTTGTTTCATGAAAATCGGTTCAGTTAAACTGAAGATATCATGGCCGCCAGTTCGAAAAACGTGGTTTCGAGATAGACGCGTTTAAAGTTTGAAGTAAAGTAAAAATAGCTCATTTTGACGAAGACCTTGCTTCAAAAAAAAGGCTGTATCTTCTAAAGTATTTCGAATTTCTAAAAATCCTTTTAGGGGCATATTCACAACTACCCAAGCTATAAATAAATACAAAAAAAAAAAAAGGCGAAAAAAAAAGTTGCTCAATGAGAAGACCCCCTTAATACATTTCTCAGTAAACTTCATGATTATGTTAGGAAGGAACTAATGGTCATGTGGCAAACTCACCTGCCGAATCAGATCTGGATTCCAGACCAATATGCTGCTCCTCACTGCTGCTGCTGCTGCTCCTGATTCGTCGCCAGTCCCATGTCCTCTTGCAGCTTCAACGCCAGCGGCAGCGGCCTCTGGGGCCAGGTGCGGCGCTGAAGCAGCGTCTCCCCGCTGGCCAACTGGCGCTGCAGCGCCAAGATGGTGGGATAAATGTGTTGCTCCACGAACTCCGTCACCGTGTACTCGTCATACACCTCCCACAACAGCTGCTGGGCCTCGCGGGCCATGGCTCGGAGCTCCTCGATGAGCATCGGCGTTCGGGCGGTCAGTTCGCGCACCCTCAGCGGTGAACTAAAGTTGTGCCGCACGTTGTAGTCGGAGAGCCAGGCGCTCTGGTCGCGCGTCTGTTGCAGATAGATCCCGATCTCGGCTAACTTGTCGAACAGGCGCAGGGCGTACTTGAAGACCATGTGGCCCGGATAATTGCACACGGCAAACAACTGGCTGTGGTGGGCATTGGGATGCAGCTCTAGCCAGGGGCGACCGGATCGCCGGCTGTCTGGCTGAAAGACGCACTGCAGCACTCTCAGCAACTCGTTGTCGCGCGGATTCGTGCTGAAGTAGCCCTTGGCGACGGTAGACAGCGACGTCATCAGGCTGGGAATGCCCACGGGCAGGAGTTCGCAGAGCACAGCGAAGTGATCGTATCGCTGCCATCCCGTCAAGGCTATGCCCCGCAGCCCCTTGGCGAACCGCCCGCCCTCCTTGGCAATCACCGCCAGCCAGCGGATGTTGTTCTCGAGATGATGCTGCAGCGGCGGCACCAACAAACTCTCCCCGAAAGCCCCCTTGAAGGCCGAGGCCGTCCAAGCGCTGGGGAAAACCTTGGCGTAGGTGTCCCACAGCTGCGGCTGGATGAAGCGATAGATGTCGCTGGCGTATACCCACACCATAGGCTCCACGTAGCTGCCCACCTGCGAGTGCTGCAGCTCGCTGAGGGACATCGAGCGCAGCTGGTCGTCCCAGATGACCACCCCCAGCTGAGGCCACTGGCGGCGGATGAAGTGGGCCAGGCTGACCACGTGCGAAAGGAAGAGCTCGCTGCGCAGTCGCTGGCGGCAGGCGGAGCACTCGCCCATGCGCTGCACCTCGTCGCAACCAATGTGAATGTGGGTGAAACGTATGGGCGCCGCGGGCGCGGCTGAGGATTGCGTCGCGTGTCCCAGACACTGAAGGTGCAGCTCGATCACCTGGGTGAGCATTTGCTCTAGCAGCGCCATGCTCTGCGGCTGGCTGGGGCAAATCGACTGAGGACTTTCGGTGAGTTCCCGCAGTTGCTCGAAGCCGGACAGCTTCAGCACATACTCCATGTGACCAAAGGTCTGGACGAGAGGCATTACGCTCAGTCCGTGGAGAGCAGCGCACTCCAGGAAGTCCTAAATGAGAATATGGATGTAGGGAATGTTCACATATGTATGTTAAACGATGTTAAAATTTGAAGCTATAGCTGTGGAAGCCGAAACCCATACATATCTGCCTTAAACTGACTTTTAAAGTCAACGAATTAGTAAGAAACCTTAACTTTTGAAAACATTTAAAATTGAAAAATAACCAGCTTTAAGATCGTAGAAAGTTCCATCTTTATAGCGATAGTTATCGATCGACCTTAAATGTTTAAAACATTTAAAATTGAAAAATAACCAGCTTTAAGATCGTAGAATGTTCCATCTTTATAGCGATAGTTATCGATAGATTAAAAGCTTCCACCTCTAGCGCATCTCGCTCCTACTACAAACGCCGGGCGCGAGAAAAAGCAGTTGAATCGAAAAAGGTTAATTACGAATAGATTACGTAATTGCCTTTCAAATTAGGTGGATTAGAATAGAGGTTTTTTGCTAAGTAACACTTTTCAAAAACGTGGAAAAGTAAAAAGTTCTTTTAAAAAGACTTAACGCCAGCTATTAAGGATTCAGAACCGGATAAATACTCAAAAATCCTATCGTAAATTAATTACCCACTAAGCTTTTCTTTCTTTTAACCTAAAGACATCCCACTAAGGATTCCTAGAACCGAATCCGTACTCCAAAATCCTATTGTAAATTAATTTTACCCACTAATCTTTTCTTTCTGTTAAACTTAAAGTTTCCTCAAAAATCCTATCGTAAAATAATTTTACCAATAAAGCTTTTCTTTCTTTCTTTATCTTACAGTTTCCTTAACATAAATAAGAATGCATTTGCTGTAACGACTCACCCTCAGTTCATCCTCCTTGTAGGCGTTATGTGCGGCCAGAGGCTGGAGTACTCCGCTGTACGGGAACATGTCCTCGTACTCAATAAGTAGACCCGTGGCTCCCAGAGCCCGCAGCATGGGCAGCAGCTGCTTGAGGAAACTTATCTTCGGCGGGGCGCCCTTGAGGTCCAGATGGACGAGGCGCTCGGCCGGAGCACGCGGACCGTCTGGCCCGATTCCAGCCACCACCGGCACCCCCATACGCTGCAGCTCGTGCTCGTACTGCGTCTGGCGCTCCGCAGAGCTGAGCATTCGCTCATCCTCGGCAATGGCATTCAGCTCCTCCATGCCGGCGTTCCGCTGGCGCTGCTGCTGCTCGAGGATCTTGAGGCGTTCCTGCTCGAATAGGTAGGTCTCGGACATGGGCAGGGGACCCTTCTTGGCCTGCGTGGGTCTCAGGAATCGTACGTTCCCCAAGCGTTGGACGGGTGAGGGCGCCTTTTCGGCGGCGTTATCCTTGAGCCGCTCGGCTCGGAGTACTCGATTGGCCTGTGCAATCAGCTTCTGGATGATGTGCACCTGCTGATAGCCAGTGGCCTGTTGCTGCTCCTGCTGCTGCCGTTCAGTGCTGGATGAGGCACCCGGTAGCTGCGTTGCTGTTGTATCGATCAATATGGCCCATGTCCAAAGGCCGAGAAGCACCAGGCCAGACACGACCAGCAGGAAGGAAAGTTTGCGGCGCCAAATAAATATCCACAAGTTTGAGTGCATCTGCAAGAGAAAGCAGGGACATAAAAGGCGAATAAGTATAAGTGTGTAGGAAAGTGCCTAAGTAAACAGTTGCTAAATCGATAAGAAGAGAGGCATAATCAACCCAACAAATAATATAATTATTTACATTAATTATATCCATATTTTTCTTTCTCCTTGACTTTTCTTATTTTCAGTGTAACGATGTGGAAAGTCAGCGTCTGCTGTGTGCTGCAGATGAAAAACTTGCTTCACTTTTCATAAATATTTGAAGATCCAACAAGTAGCCCCCGGAGTTATGCTATATAAATCCACAACCCACAAGCGCCGCTGCCGACAGCCGCACGTTACTCATACGCCACCGTTCCGAGCAGAGCTGCTCATTGAGGTTGAGTTAAGGGCCTGCTTCCATTGTTGTTCTTGCAGCTGCAGCGGTCTTGTGTCCTGCCTTTGTGCTTGCCCAACTCCTGCGGCTGTGCACCATGGAAACCATGAGTTAACAGTGGGCCACATGGACATCAAATCTAACCCAACGCACAAGGTTGGGCAGCAAATAAATATACATATTGTTCTAAAGTAACGAGTTGAAGTATTTTTTGCCTTTTCTATTCTTCTAATAAAAGGAATAATAATAATAATGGCAAACTTAATAGGGGTTTATATGCTTTACGTCGATAATAAAAATATCTTTATCGCATTTAAAGCGAGAGCGCGAAAGGAAATATTGTATTTCAATTCCGTCTTTTGTAAACTTTTAACTTTACGAGCTAAAGTTGGCCATAAAATTAAAAAACTTATGGACCATCCCTTAAACACAGATCCTTGTTCAAGTTTTATTAGTCTGTGAAGGAGGACTATTTTTGATTTATTTAAATTTTATCGTAGCGCGACAAGTGCGTACTTATACTTAGTGCGCTAGTCACGATAGATGACAAACAAATAATTACATCTTTCGACTTATAAATACATATTCTAACATTTTCTTTGTGGATTTAATTACCCTTATATATTTTTCTTAGTTGTTATTAATATAAATTTAGGAAATTAAACATTATTTGGTATTAGGTATAAATATTGGATAGATTTTTAGGCATCAGCACCATTATCGCTAGTATCTTATCGTTTAAAACACGCTTATATTAGGTAATATAATTTTTAAAAATAGCTAGAGAGTGAAAAGTAATAGCTGTAAGTTTATAAACTTATAGCACAAATAATGTCTCTATTTCAACACTTCTTCATCCTTTTTAATACCATAGTCTCGGGGATCTTGGTGGTCTTGTTTAAAACACGCTTATATTAGGTGATATATTTTTTTAAAAAAGCTAGAAGGTGAAAATTAATAGCTGTACGTTTATAAACTCATAGCACAAATAATGTCTCTATTTCTACACTTGTACATCCTTTTTAATACCATAGTCTCGGGGATCTTAGTGGTCTTGTTCCGCACATTGAATGGCTTGCCTGATGGCTTGCCCGCCTTCGTTTAAATAGGCACAACTGGCAGCTTATTTAAATGAGTCTCTGGCAGAGTCATAAAAGCATCTCGGCTCAGCCAAACGTCTCGCATAGGTGCAGCACTCGAATACGAGTAATACAAATAGGCAGATAAAAGTCCTGCACGACTTTGGGGGTTGGGAAGGAGTCTAGGATGTGGCATTATTCAGGACCAACTGCGGCAAGTGAAACACCAACAAAACTGACACGGTTCGACAGGCGATAAATGCAAGTGTTCAAGAGGAAATGTGCAGCTGTCTGTCTAGCGGAAATTGAATTGAGTTTTCACTTGCTTGGGGTTTTCAGCGGGTGGAGGAATGCTGAGAGCCGTTTAGCTCACTCAGCCTTCACTTGGTTCCCTCGAACTCGTGACGGGACGGGGACGGGTGGGAAGAGTTTCAAGTCTTTCTGGACACTTGTTAGTCGGTTGAGTAAAGTGGTTCAGGTGGATCATCATCGCCGAGTCAATTGATTCAATTGCTAATTTTAATGAGCTCCTGACCACAATTACAAATTGGCAGAGCAAATATTTGCATTGAAAAAAGCAGGCTATTGTGGGAAATTGGGGCTGAGTATTAATTAGGGATTCTGTGTATACGTGCAGTTTGATTACATTTTGCGTGGCATGTCACCACATATTAATTGTCCAGCAATTAATTTTTTAAACAAAGGAAAATCATCAGTGGGGGTCTGAGTTTGAGTAATTATAAACACATCTCTCTACGATTCTGTGGATACAACTAGAGCGGGAAATATATCGATGTTTAACTATTTAAACTCGATTATTGCGTATCGAGTACCTTGATTAGAGCTTTTACACGAAAGTAAAACTAAGAGATCTGCTTATCTCGAAGTAGACCCAGTTTGCTTGTTTCCTTTGTGATTCCTTTATAAAATATTCTGAGAGAAGAAATGCGAAGCTCTCTCAGAGTGGAGCTAGACTTAAACTCTCTCGTTCGCAAATGCTGGTACATTGCAGGCAAAGCGTGGAAGATACAGCGAGAGAGGTCAGTAATATTCTCGTGTACCTAATATTGGGCGTTGAAGCATCAATGATATCAATGATCAATGATATTACTATTAAAATAACGTCTAAAGGTTGTCTGGAATAGTCCAGCATTTATTCAAAAAAGCCTTTACCAAAGACCCTTTCACCTGCGTAATCTTACCAGATTTTTCCTTTATTTTTAATGCTCGCTGCGTGTGTAAGTCAGCCAAAGTAACAAGCCGCATTGATTTTGAGATTTCAACCTTTGCTTGTCATCAATTTTGCATTTGGTAAATGGCCAATCGAAATCCGATTGCTGGCCCATTTGGCTTAATCCACATTTGCATTACTTCGCCGGACCCGCTGCTCGGCCCCTTGACGACTCTCCAAAGTGTGTTGTTGCCAAAATTGTACACTCGAAACATTTTCCCAAGGGGGAGGGCAGCATGTGGGCTTTTCTTTTCCATCTCTCTATTCTATATATATTTTCCCCGCCGCTGCTGCCGCCGCAGCAAAGCCACAACAACAGTTTCTAAACGGGTGCTCTCGTTTTCCGACGCTTTGTTGGCAGCAGCTCTCGAGGATGCAAAAATAGAGAAGCCAACTAAGCAAACGGAACGCACAGAGGCCGAGGGGGTGCTTGGTGTGTGTGTGTGGACTGACATGAGCCAGAAACCAAGGGGGACTCTACCTCCTGTACTCGCATCTCCTTTGTTGACGCATTCCACACTTGGAGATATTGGCAGTTCTCGGACTTACCAATACGTACTATAAAATCAAATTAAAATGGGTCCAGAAAATATTAAATGTTGGGAGTTATCATTAGGATTGACTGAATAATTATGTCTTTAATGTTTTTTCTCCGGATTATTTCCTCTACTCAGCGATTCAAAAGTAGACAATGGTTCTTGCATTTTTTACCTTTCAGCTTTCACTCAATCACTCAGAACAAAAGACTTGACAGCCACGTCTGAAGCATTGCAAACAGGAAATATTTTCCGACGTGCAGATATTTGATGTTCTCGCTTCCTTGCCTCTATTACAGGCAGCCTCAGAGAAGACACTGACAGGACAATGGATCGGTGCTAATTGCAGTCGGCTGGCGTGTCAGTCAGAGCCGAACACCGCTTGGGTCGACTGTTTTCTAAATTAAATTTAATTGCACCGCAAAACCGACAGGCCAATTTGCAGTCACAATTCACAGTGGTCATGGCCAGGCAGGCGTTTGTTCACTGCGTTCCCGCCCTGGCTATGACCTCCTCTTTCCACTGGCCACCCCCGCTTCATCCATTGGAGAGCCGTGCCCTGCTGTGAAGTGCCCGCCCACCGCACAATTTGGCTGTTTGCCACAGAAATAAAAACGAAACTGAAATATTTTTCAAAACGAAAAACAAGTGCCCCCAAAAAAGGCAACATGGAGCGATCCTTAAAGCTGATGGACTTTACTCTATGCACTCAAGTGCTGTTTATGATATTTATGGATTGGGAAATGTTTTAGTGGCCAGTAGTTGCAGCTATTGCAATTTAAATTTAAATTGTTTACTCTAAGAACCTTTTTATTTATTTATTTATTTATTTATCTAAAGCTAACAATTGGTATAAAACTAAAAGCTAACTTAAAATGAGGAGCATTAGCTGCTGAGGCCTACTGCTCGCCTGGGTATATTTACATGTTTATTTATTTTAGTTTTGGTTTTTATGAGTTTATGTGTCTATATTGTATGTACAAGTTTGGCTTTGTGGAGGAAGGAGATGATTTTGATTGAATTTTTATAATTATGTTATTTCTACACAATAAATAGAAACAAGTTAGGAATCTACAAGACTTTGAAATTCTCGGTACCCCAAGCTTTGAATTTTTATGGCAATGAAAATGAGAAAAACCCTTACTTAACTGTATGAAACCCATATATTTACTATTTCTAATTTATTAGTAACATTGTCATCAACTACTCAAGCAAAAAAGGAAGTCACCAAATGCCAGAAGATCTCCCTTCTTCCAAGGATTTTGCAGATCTTATTAATTGTTCTTTAGCTTAATCTACTAAATTTAAAATTTCTAAAGTTTCGTAATAATAAAAGATACATACAAATCCACCATGGTTTCCTGAATTGCTGACTCGTTAAGCGTGCAAGTATCGTTGCCCGTTTCCCAGTGGTGCCGGCATTTTTTGCTTCAGACCACCACTCTACGGTGCTATTCCTGCCTCTGCTCCGGTCTTTCCATTCAGTGGGCTCTCGCATCGCTTATATTGCATTCCCTGCATTGCATTTTGAGCAGCAGAAAATTTGCTTGCAACGGCAGCAGGAAAGGCAGGGAAAGGCAGGGAAAGGTTGGGGGGAAAGCTGCCTTAAATCGGCTTTAAGGATAAAGCTGCCGCTCGGTCAGGCCATAGTTCACTTCAGGGACCACCTCGCAGAAAGGTTCACGGAGAGAAAAAGGTGGGTTAAGCCGAGCTACGACCCTTAGTGGAATATATGAGTTCCAAATGTGTATTAAATTGTGGCTAAAAAAGTTTTATCAAGACAGAGCTTTGTAATATATACCTTTATATAGTGCCCAGGATGGAATTTCTTATTAAATTCCTTATCATCTATACCTGAAGTCCGACTTTTTCTTAGTGCAAAAGAGAAGTATCAAGAAGTGCCTAAGAAGCCGAGCCGCGTACATGGGCATGCAAAATATTGTGCTAGTTTTTCTCCGTTCCCTGCGGTACCTTGACGCTCCGAGAGCCATAATCGGCAATTAGGCAATTTAACGCCTTATTAACGTCCATTAGCAGGCGGCCGGCCACTAATGGACGCTGAGCGGAGGTCTGTGGATATATCCATCTCTGCGCTCCCTTCCTGGCTGCCTTCTCGGGCGGAGGCTCAAGATGCCTCGATGGCCATTCAAATAAATTTCCACCAGCTTGCCAGAGTGCAGCACTTGGCCCAGAGAGCCTGAGCCCGGCGGAAGTGGTGCGGCGAGGGATGCGACTCGAGTTATGCATCCGATGCGGTCATAAAGCTTCGAGTTGGGCTTCCTAAAATTGCTCGAAAGGATTGCAGGGGATTTTTCAGTGGAAAGTTAGGAGGAACGACCAGGTCAGAGGCTTATTTCAAACCATATATAGTACAGTGCTCCGAATAGAGCTTGTTTATTTATTTCTCGTTTTTCGCAGTTCAATGAGGATGTCCTTGGCATAAAGAGCACTATTGAATCGCAATTTGATGTTTAAGCTACAAACTAAGACCCAGCTATTGTTGGCAACATACAAATTGGCAATCAAATGTATGCAAATATCCCCAGCTACCGATCCCGTCTCCCTCGGCGAAAATAATAATTGGCAAGGCAAACAGACTGTGAATGGAAATTGGAACAAACAGAAAAGTGATGAAACTTGTCGCCAGCCAAAATGAAATGAAAAAACTCTGATGAACTAGTCCCACATTTCTCCCTGGCTCGCCCCTCAGCAATTTCCTCTCGCCCAGCGCCAAACAAACTTGCCACGTTGGAGCTAAACTTTGCAGAGCTTCGAAAATTGTCTGCATTCCGTTTTTTACACGGCGCTGTCCATACTTAATAAAAACGTTGTTACCTACTTCATAAGTAGATTATAACTGCAAAAGTTTAGGGCGGAAAAAGAGCAGACAGAGGAGGGTCAGGAGAAATTGTGGGGAGAATTAGAGCAGGGCGTCGTCGTCCATAACTATGCAACACTCACTCCGTTTGTCCGCTCGAAAGCGCTAAGCAGCAAAAAGCAAAGGCTGCAGAAACTGTCACAGCAACAGCTGCAGCGCAGATAAAAAGCGGAATCCATAAAAAGAAGCCACAGCTGGAACTGTCCGGACTAGGCGACACCCTCACATAATATAAAAGTCTAGGAATTCACTTTGTATGATGAATATTTCCTTCATGAAAATGCAAATAAAACCTAATGCTACAGGGGAACTAAAAAGACCAGAGGTGTTTGAGTATATTCACTATATACAACATATTTTAATTAAAAGACAAACAAAGTCAACTTTAAGAACAAAATATGAGCGTTTTGCTAACTAATCTAGTCTCCTCTTCGGTACTGAAAGTATCACATATAACCGAATCCGTACTTGGGAATTACAGGAGTACTCTTTGCCAACCTTTATCTTAAGCTGGAAAACCTGGGGTTTTCTAGAGTTTTGTGTCGATTAAAGCTCCGTACTCAGACACACGAAAAGTGTTTCTAAGCAGTACGATAGAGCGAGAGGGTGAGTATTGTCCTCTTGTCTTGGCTTAATGCTTAGGAACACTTTTCGCGTCTCTGAGTACGGAGCTTAAAGAAAAAACAATTTTAATAAATGCATTGATCCAACTAAGCGGTGTCAAAAGCTAATTTTTATTGTCTCTTAATTAGTACCCATACCTTTTACCTATTTTTAAATTATACGAATTTGTATTAGACTATTTTATTTTGGCTTGCACTTGTTTCTTATAATCATTTCGCACATATGCCCATCGTAAAATGGGTATTAAAATCACGACGAGGACACGTAGCGTCTCTGTGAGTGTCCTGCCTCAAAAGGGTCCCTCAACGGCGTCGTGTTTATAATTTGAAATGATTTTTTGCTGCATTTTACTGCTAACAAAACGGGTGACAGACCAAAGGGCGAGCAGACTGAATGGGAAACGTGTTTGGTTGGACATTTTGTTTGTTGGGCGCCTCACTGATTTCTAGATAGTCCTGCGAGATACATAATACCTAAATATATGTATGTAATGGCCGCCTGGGATGCACAAAGGTACATTTACGTGTGTTGTGTGGTCAGCGATTGGTTATTGGGTGAGACGTGCCCGAGGATATCCCAGTGACGTTGCCTTTGTGGCTGAAAACTCAATCTGAACTCGTGCTGTGTGAATGCAGACTGTACACAGCCTCAGGCAGGACGGCACATATGCTCCAGTAGAGCTCTGAGCACATCGATTTCAATTGCATTACGGGCTTTACAGTGATTTATGAGTCTTTTCTGAAAGACAAATAAATTGAAAAGCTAGCACGGAGGGGAGACAGCAGTGAAATCTCTCTCTGTCTCTTGATGAATTCATCTCCTTGGGTGATTTACTCAGTCCTGAGATGTGTTTATGACAAGGTGAAATATTCATTATAAAACTGGCTAGCAAACAAAGCGGAACGCAGTCGAAATTACTTGATATTCGTATGGCTTGATTAAACTAAGCTGTAAATATGGTAATTTTAATAGAAAGTTTATATACTTTCACTTCCTTAGCAATAGTAATTATTCGATTAGGCCTCATTAAAACTATGAACTTAATGACTTATTTCCTTGCTCTTCATGGATTTCTCTCTTAGATATGTTTAGTTTAATTAAACCTACAACTGTTTAAATGCATTAAACCATCATTAAGCCAGTTTTATTGTGCCTGGAAAGTTAATTTTATGAAGCAGAAGTATACCCCATTAAACCGAGGGCGACGGTGCGTATGCGCGATATTTATTTAGCGATAAGACCAACGCACCAGGCCTCGCAAATATTTTGCAGCATTAAATTCGGAATGTCAACGAAATGCAAATAATAAATTCGGTATTTGTGTTTATTTCCTGCAGGTTCCGGCCATTTGGCAGTGCTATTGGTGCAAAAGCCAAAGCGACACAACAAGCCCAACTTTCGCCGCCTTTTAATTCCCGTAAAAGCCATTAAAATCTTTTGTTTTGCTAGCGTTAAAATGCAGACTCTGCCACCAACAACCCCTCCGTTTTGGCCATTGAAGCCGCCTCTAGAGCCATCCCGTTGGAAGCCGCCCCCAAGTGCATCGCCTGCTGTGTTGACTCGTCGTCGACTGATGACAGCAAATGACGAACGCTGACAACAAAATGTTTACTAATGCAGACCCAAAAGCAGTAACAGCAAACAGGCGGAGTGTTGGCCCCCTTTCCAGAGGGCTGGGAGGCTGGCATACTGGGCGAATGAGCATATGGAGGGGCCCCTAACAAGGCAGCTGCTCTGACATCGTTGATGGAATGCACTCTAGGGCTGGCATCACCAAGCACTCGAACGGGGACCGAGCTCTGATTGATGTTTATGAATTATTAAGTAACTCGGCAAGGAAAGCAGCTAAGCTCTCTATCCGCTTCCGCTCTCTATCCCCCTCGCAGCGCCACTGCATCGACCAGTTGATGGATACCAGCAGAAATGGGTTTAAAGCTAACACTGCTGCAGCGCCAGATTAGAAAGCTTTGACTTGGGGCCCGGGGGAGGGCTTAACTGCAACTGATTCAATTAATTTAAGACGATTAAGTCTTTAAGACTATCGGGCTTGAAATGCAACAGAGTATACAATTAAAAAATGAGTCCAACTCCGAAGAATGTTGTATTGTTCAGGCTTAAACAATTATCTTTTTTGTCCCAGAAATACCAGTTCATAAATCACACTGAAAAATTGTCGTATGCTTTAATAAGTTTGTAGATACTCTGATTAGATATCTATTGGTATTTGGCTTTTATAATATTTAAAAAAATAGAGGATTCCTGATCCATAAAATTCTCAAAGCAATTCTAAAGAAAACCCAAGACAATTGTCTTTAGAAAACAGACAAAAAAGAAATTTAAACATTACTCTCCACTGAAAAGTTACGCTGACAGCAGAGCTCGTAAATTATATTCAACTCATATTTCCTTTTGAATCTCCTCCCTAGAAGAACCCACAAAAACTAAGGATTTATTGTTTCTCTTGTGGTTTCGCTTTATTTCAACATGAGAGAGAACGGAGAGACCGCGATTTTCGAAGCCAGCAGAAAAGTAGCTGCATATTGCAAATCAAATATATGGCTGAAGGATTATATTGGACTTTAGTAACACTAATAGGCCGTTATTGCTGCTTTGCTTCCAAGATACGTAAAATATATAGATCTTTCATTACTACTCTATTTCATTTAATTCATCATTTTATCTAGAACACAAATAGCCAAATATTTGTATGTTAAATTCAAATGCAAATATATTGCCCAAAAGCATTATAATAACAGACAGATAAAAGAGAATGGATTCAGGTAATTCGTGTCCCATCTGGATTAAGTTGCACATCAATTGAAAAGTCAACAAAAGTTCACATAAAGTCGAATGAAAACTTTGCCTGTTTTAAGTTTACAGCTACCGTGTGGCAAGAACCTTAATGTGCAACCGCCGCCCCTTTACCCACACCGCGCACAATGCAAACTTTGAGCACATTCGGCATGTACGTGTCGTGTTCTCCTCGGAGCTCGGAGCTCCGTGCCCAAAGGCCAACCAGGACATGTCAAACACTTTAGTCAAACCGAAACTTTCGGTCAATTGTTTAGATGGCTGATGGCCATGGCTTTGGGCATTAGCAAAGATCAACAGAGTGAGAGCCGAAGTTGTTGGCCAATTCCGGGAGTGGCTTTCGAGGTGATTGAATTTCACAGAACCTGCTCCACCAAGCAGCTCTCACTCACACTCGCCTTGATATTCGCCTCGACAGCGCCGAGATGCAGGCGAATTAATCACTGTCAGAAGGCGGTTGCAGCTTCAGACAACACGGCGTATGCGCAACTTCGCTTGAGCTGTCACCCGCACGCTTCGTGTCCTTCCTGCCGCGTCCCTGAGATGCCTTAAAAATTAATTAAGCAACGACGCAGACGGGCAAACAGAGAGCACTCACTCTCCGGGATAGGGCAGGAAGGAGCGGAGATTAGCTGGCAAAAGTGGGTAAGATCCGAACACAAATTTAACTTCGTCTAAGCCTCTTCTTCGAGCAACCGAGAAACCCATTTAAGTTTGGACAAACAAAGCGTGAGGCAGACAATTTCCATATTTTGCTACAGCATTTCACCGCCTTCGGGCCGCATTTGCATAATTCCAACGTTCTGCAGCAATTAAAATATTTTCACTAATTTCATTGCGGGCCAAAGCGAGAATTACGTTGCAAATTATAACAATTTGGATGCATTAAATGCAACAGCAAATAACGATTTCCCTCGCTCTTGGCCCTTTTCCCTTTTCCCTTTTCCTGCCTCTTTTCCCGCCTCCTTTCCGGTTCCCCGGCCCTTTATTTTGCATCCTGTAAATGCAAATGGGAATGCAAAGTGGTGCAAGCATCAAAAAGGCAAAAACAGACAGATTTCAACACGACGAAGATACAACACGCTGCATTCCCATTTTCAGGGAATTTGTTGTGCAATTTTATTGGGTAAGCACAAAAAACGCTGTGCAAAGTATACAATATATCATATTTTTTTAATAATTAAAAAACGAAATAAGAGTCTGCTACAACCAATAACTCTATAGTAACAGGCCCATTGTACTCAAGTTTCACAATATATTGTAACTTTTGAATTTTTTTAATGATTCAATATCTAAATTGCTGTCTATTTGGTCATTTTTTCCACCATAAACCTTTATTATTTTGATAAAGTGGATCATAAAATGTATTAAGCCCATATTGGACTCTTATAAATAAATACATTTTTTTCTTGCTTTGTTTCTGTGCAAGAGTATGTCGACACATTTTCTGTGAATGTGTAAGAAATTTAAATAGGACCGCGCGAAAATTGCCTGGGAAAAAAATAAAACTATCCTCGACAGACAATTTTTAAATGAATGCAAATTGCTTTATCAAAATAAACTTTAAGCTTTGACTAATGAAAACTTGACTACTTAAAAAAATAATAATTGGCCTCATAATTTGGAGGCTCGTTAGTCGTTAGCTTGTTAGTCAGTCTTGCTGCTGTTTGGGTAAACACGTAAAAAGGTTGAGGCTTGAGGCTCGATCGACTTGAAACGCCCCGAGGCGACGAGATGTTCGCTGACACTTACAAGATGTATGTGGTAGTAAACCAACGGCTGATTAAGAGCTCCGCCATCTACCTGAAGGATTATATGAATAGGGTGCTGGCCAAGCTAGAGGAAAACTCGCGCGATCAGGTCGAAATCTTTAAGACGAACATGTGTAAGGCCATGGAGGACACTCTTGGTGGTTCCAAGGACCTGCAGTTCTTCGCTGTTTACCGCTGCGTGGTGGCCCCGATGGAAAACCGAGTGATCAAAGGCCAAAGAGTTCCCGTTCTTATGTTCTTTAAGCATGGCTTGGAAGATCACAAGTTCTAGACGTAGTCCAGAGCCGGAGACCTGCAGCTATAGAAGAATAGAGTACAATAGCTAAAGGTACTAAATTACGCAAAGTATTATAGTTAAAAAAATTCCTTTCTAAACACTTTTATAAAACACAAAGAATAAGTGTTGTTGTCTTCTTTGTTTTATTGTGAACACTGAGGAAATGTAAGTGTTACGGTAAAGCTTGTTGAGGAATCCACCCCTGTTTGCGAGGACAACTTTATCCAAAATTTACCAAAAGGAATGAGGAATGGAAAGTATGTTATTTCGTTACCCTTTAAAGAGCCAGATCCATAGGGCGCTGGTTTAGATCCGGCTCGAAGGACCAAAATGATGTCGTCGGGGCCTGCGATCGTACGATCCCAAATTCCCAAAATAGTTTAAAGGTGTGTTGTAGTTGGTGTTGGAGTCGGAGTCGAACTTGTCTTCCCGCTTCGTGGTTTATTTTAACATTAAAATAAACGGTTACAGGTAAATTTCTTACATAGTGATGTCAACCTAACGATATTTCTACAACTTTACTGAACAGCATGAACAGTAAGTACATATGTATATCCGATGAAGCCTCATATGCCTCATCATATCTACCTTCTTCTCACTGAGCGTCTTGGAGATGGCGCATGGGTCTAAAGGCTCGCCTCGAGTTGTCCTTTTGATTGCGCCTCCCAAAGAATGTAACGAAGTTCTAATGCCGCCACACAAAGTTGCAGCTAAATTGGAGCACTGCTGCCCCGTTGGGGGCACGAAATGAGCCTAGGAAACTTTTGTCTGCGGTCCGCAGGACGCCTGCCAACTGCTGTCAGTTCCGTCCCTACCCCTTCCTCCAGCACCCGTATTTTGCATGCGAGAAATGCGGC
Source organism: Drosophila asahinai (assembly GCA_008042795.1). NCBI lineage: Eukaryota > Metazoa > Arthropoda > Insecta > Diptera > Drosophilidae > Drosophila > Drosophila asahinai. Next base: position 44,356 of record VNJZ01002211.1, on the reverse strand, counting down.
GCATTTTGCCAGGCTTTCAAATGAGATTCCGCTTACTGGGCCAGCGTGTGAGCGTGTGTGTCTGCGAGTTTAATGCTATTGTTGCATGTTGCACGTAGCTCCTCCATATCCTCCGTAGTCTGCGCATCCTGCCGCACGTCCTGGTTGTTTACACTGCCACTGTTTTCGTTTTGGTTGTCACTGTCTCCCCCAAACACACACGTCCGCCCCTGCTGGTCCCAGCCGATTGCCGTTGCCCCATCCGCTCACCCGCTGGGAAAGGTCTGACTTCAATACGCACTCATGCAAATATAATTCGTGCACACGCACAGCTCCTCCCAGCCGCAGTCCCCGTCTTCGTCGACCTCCTCCTGGCCGCAGACCACCCAAGTCCCCATGCAATGTCATCAGCAGAAGCGGCAGCAGCCGAACTCTAAATAACTTTTAAATGAAGCGCAGGATGCATGCATGACCGCCAAACAACTGGCCACATCGAGCCAACAAATAGTTACACAGGGCACAGTGGGAATGCCAAATTAAAGGATTTTCCATGACTCGACGGCCACATATGTAGAATATCGAAATTAGGAAGCCTACTCTTCAGAACTTAAACTAATGCTCCTTTTGCCTCTATCAAACGCTCATAGCTTTAGCTTCAAGTATATTTCACTTGGTTATTAGCGTATTAATATGAATCCATCCTTTACTTAATCGAACACAGGAGTGCCCAAAACCCTGACTTGCGGGTCAGGCACTTTCTTTGCCACACAGTGTAATCAATTTGTAATTTTCAGGATAAATGTAGCCTTTTTAGAGTTAAAGTTTTTTTTTTTTAATTTAATGCAGATTGGAAAAGTAGTGCTTTAATATAAATAAAAGCCTTTTACTGTTTTTCAATTTCGTTCAATAACACTAAAAATAAGAAAATCCCATGATACTGAGATACTAAGACTTAATCTAAATTAAATTAATTTTTTTTTTTTGCCTCTGCTTTTATTTAATTACATTTATCAAGTTCAATTGAAAAATGCTCATTGTTATTGGTATCTTTAAAAGATTTAACCCATTTCTGAAACAGCGCTGTTTTAAGGGAATTTTTACTGGATATTGATCTTTTGTGAATGCCCAGATCCCAAGTATGGCACAAATTCTTTATTACATTTGGGTTAGGTGACTGGGGAAGAAGGGGATTAATCACGTGAGATGGTCTCTAGAATAACAAGGACTTCACAGCATCAAACTTTTAAATATTTTTCGTTTGATAGAAATGATCTAATCTAATTTATTTTACCCTATTTTTTACTTTATTATAACTTTTTTTCAAAACACTTCATATACTTACTTGTCGTCTATGTGTCTAAGTTACTTTATTTGGAAGGGTGTTACCTTGGTATCTTTAAGGAATATTATTTTATAGAATATCTGACTTTTAAGAGAATATTCTTTCTTAATCGAGCTCCTTGAGCGGCTTTAAAGTTTTTGCCGAATGCCTTTTAATGGGGACACACCTGGATTAATGTCTATCTAGCTGAGTACTTCTTTTGTCCCTTTGGTTACACACATCCTTAATTTTCACCCATTTCGTGTCCGCAGGTTGCGTTTTACGCATGGTTGCCTCTGGCTCTGATTACGCTTTTCCTCCTCCTCCTCCTTCTCCTCTGCCACCCATCGCATTCAGCGCCACTCGGCCTCAGCGGATCGGACAGGCTGGACAGGAGGCGCCTCATGGGAAAGGTCCCATTGTTTTAAACTATACACAATGCTCCCTGGCTGATACACGTATGTGTGTGTGTCCGTGTCCGTGTGAAACTTTCGTGCTTCTTATTCATGCGTTTATGAAAATTGTAAAAATATTCTCTGATTTTCCCACTTCCGCCTTCCCTCCTCCATTTCACCCCAGCTTTGGACGCTCGCTGGCGGTGGCCAAAGTGTGAATGTGTGAATAAGTGAGTGGGATGTAAGGGTGTGTGAAAAGTTCCCTGGTTTCCCGTTGCTAATGAAATATTTAAATGTAATTTTGGCGCGTTAATCAAAATTACGTTAATTAACTGCGGCAAGAACGCTTTAATTAGGCCATGAAACACATACACACATCCTCGAGGGATGCCCCCAATGCGATATTGAACAGCAGAGCAATATGCCAGCACTTGACAGGATGCGAAAAAAGGCAAAATACTGACTGGAACGAGAATGCATGTTGCCTGCTTTTCTGGACTGCACATCAGTTGTATTTAATCGGTGGCATTCTGGCAAGGTACATGTACATACATCTTTTTTTTTTAGCTGCGGTGAAGATACTGATAGCTTTACAGGTAAATCCACATGGAAACGAGGAACTGCATATTAACTAAATAAAGAATATGCTCCCAGTTACATAGAGAAAGATTCAATTTCATCTCACTTTTCAAGAGGAGACTTTCTTTGAAATCGAGACGCCATTTTCTCTATTATGCTTTCCGAGAAGAAGCGTTCTTGACATGGATAAGAAATTACGCTCAATTTTAAGCTTCAAAAGGTGGTACCTGTGGGAAAAATAGATAAAATGAAAGCGAGAGACATTGAGCGGCCACTGCTCTGGAAAGTTATTTTTAGATTTCGGCACTGCCACAAATATTATAGTACCTATTCTAGTTTTCGTCCGGCTTCTTTAATTTGCCTGAGTGAAGCTTTCGGTAGAGTGCTGGACTAATAATCTGACGATCCCGAGTTTGAGTCCGATTCGTAACAATTGTGTTTTAACAACTTGAATATGCCTAATAGAATTTGTATAATAATATATATACAATTTAATATTAACATATACAATTACAGAACCAATCTAAAAATAAGTCTTTTGTTTACTAAACTGAAAAAATGGTCCATATGACCTTATATTTAAGTACATTTTTATTTTAATAGAGAATGATTCATCTGTCAGAATAAATGCATGTATTCGAGTCTGTGTATAAACCCCCAGTAATTGCCTTATATCACGAAAAATTATTCTCAAAAAACGTTCTCAAATTGAGAATTCCATTTCAGTATTTTTGTTCTTGGCCTACTTTTGAGACCGAAAAAAGTAAAATGGAGATCGTTGAAAACGGTTTTCTGTTCGGTGTGAAGGTAGTGTTCCCTTTTCATACAGTTAACATAAAAACGAATTCTTATTAACAAGTAAAGATGGAATTGGAAATACTAATAACGATTTTTGGAACAATGCGTGTCAGACGCCCACTCTCAGAGTGCAGCCTGAAAAAAAGGGTTTTGCCTGTAAGTCAGCGTTTTTCAAGGCAATTGAATTACAAGTGCAGCAACCTGAACACACTGACTGCACTTGAAGGACGACAGGAGAAGAGTAGAAGGAACAAAAGCAGGAAGAGGCAAGGCGGAAACGGAAACGCCTGCCATCGGAGAGTGCGGTGCTTCATAAATCCTGGCTGGCAACAACCGCAGCACTCCGTCCCCGGCCCCGATCCACTGAAATATGCTTGCGTCAGTGCGATGCCAAAATCCGGCTGCAGCTGCTCCACAAAACGATACAAGCAGTAGGATTGGGACTGCACGGGAGAGAGGAAGTTATCGTTCCACAAATGATTCACTCGCCTGCGCTTAATCCGCACCGAAAATACTATATAGTCGAACAAACCCAATCGAATTTCCGTAAATCCAACTAAAAGGAGTTGAGATAATCCCCGAATTTCAATCAAGGAAAGTACCACTTCCAACTAACTATATTTAACGAAGAGGATCAATAATGAAAACTTTTCCCTTACCTTTGGTATCTCATTTATACAATTTTTTACATTTTATTTTCACTATATTTGCAAGTAGTACATATTAAGCACCATAGTATACTTAAAATCTTTTCCATCTATAAAAGTTTCAGGAAAAAATAAAAACTTCCATTCAATTAGTCGTTCCTTTACCTTTTCCCAGCTGCCATTAAAGGAAGAGCATGAATGTCTGCATGTCTAGCAATTAATTTGCCGAAAGGATTAAATTGTCCAGCAATTAGCAATGTGCGAATATAAAAATAACAAGATAATGCCATTAATTTAAGCTTAATTCAATTACAGAGAGTTATGAATCAGGCGGAATAACGCGCGACACATTAAATGCAAATGAATCCCAATCCGTGGGGGCCCAACTGGGGATAAACTTTACCACTAATGGCGACAGCTGCAGCTGCTGCACAGCGGGGTCCTCGAAAGCAATGCACTTCAACGTTCGAAATGTTTCTAATTGAATGTGCCAGGGGGTGGAAAGGTAGGAGAGTATATGTGTGTGTTTGTGATTTTTGGGTGGTGGAAATTGCGCCAACAGTGCAAAATACTAATGTTTGTAAACGAAAGTCAACAGGAGGAGCCGTGGCTGCCACAAACAAACAGACAGATCAGCACAAAATCTGATTTCGATTCCAATTTAGAGTGAACAAAAAAAGAAATGTTACCCTTGGGACGGACCTGCAGCCCCGGGCGAAATGTCGCCCTCGATTGTGACAGAATTAGAAATGCAAAAGGATTACCGAACGGCAAGCGATTTGCCCAATAAAATGTGTCAAATAAAAATTGACAAAGGGAACCAAATTGGGCGGCAGAGTGAGGCCCTGTCCCTCCGAAAGCGACATTATTCATTTGGTAAACGATTGCCCACTGGGGGCAGGATGGAGATGCAGGGGTGTTTGGGGCCTTGCCATGTTCCATTTGAATGCCCCACACGGCTGGAGGCCTCAACACTTTCCAATGCTCATTGTTAAACGCCAGACTATATGCAAAATAACGGAGCTTTTAGCCCTAGTTGGGCACAGAGTATTTATCTTTATTAGTCTGCTCAAGACGAATTATATAAAAAAGTCATGAACCTGTTATACAAGCAGCCATCGGAAATTGTTGTGGTTTCTAAAACAATTTAAACGGTGTTTAAAAGTATGCTACTATACTGTACACCTAACGAAAAATACCTTTACTACTTTATTGCATACTTTTAGACACTTTTCAATTGATTTTAAATATGATAGGAAATACCGAGGTTAACTACTTGGAACGCAGTTCATAAGTAAAATAAATAATAAACTAAACTTGTTTTTATCAAAACTCAAACACCTATCTTATTATATATTAAAATATACTTATGCTAGTAAAGGGTTAAATTCTTTAAGGGGGGGCTCAGAGTGGTCTGGGAACGCTTTAAATCGGTCATCACGTGCTCGTGAATACGCAAACACTTGAATCAACCAACAATGTGCCATTTGTTTTTCAACTGATTTCGAACTTAACTGTTTAGCTGTTACGGCCGTGTTTATGCCTCTATCTTTCTCGCTCAGCACGTATTCAGCACTTAAGTGGTCTTCATTCGGCACTCAAATTGCCCAACTGCATAGCGTAAAAAGTCGCGTGAGGAGAGTCGCGCGAGTCGCGTAAAATGCAGGCGATGCGGCCCGAAAATTTAGCAGCGCTCGCTCAGCAGCCGAGAACCGTTGCAGTTGCACTAAACTTCAGCACTGTTTATGCCACGGGACTCGGATTCCCTTCAGCTTTTCATTTGGCGGCAAGCGGAGGTTCTTGCGCACTGAATGCGTTTCAAACCAACACCGTTATTTTCAGAGCGCCAAACCTAAACAAATCTGCGCTTGGTCACACTGTTATAAAGAGCGCCCATCAGCACACTGTTAAGTTTAACAGTGCTGCAGGCCAAAACAATGTAACACACACACATGCAGCTGCCGGCTTTTGTAAGCTTCCAATAAAAAGTAAAAGGATAAAAACTAAATACACTTACCTATTAGTATCATCATCAGTTAGCATTCTGTGCATTAACTACCACTGATATAATTAATTGAGGAATGCTTCTTATTTTGTCCCAGGAGCTCTGAAATTTACCGTATGCACTAATGGCTGTGCTGCCAGACCACACCTATTTCCTCGGTCCTATCCGATAACGCTGCACCATTTGCGAATCTGCTTTTTTTATTATTCTGAGAATTGGTAAGTAAATAAATAAAACAATCATTAGATGTTCTTTTATCAATTTTATTTTTACTGTTTTTGAGCTATAGCTGATAGCTTTAAATTTAGAATTTCATTTCGATACTATCGCGATAGTACAAGAACAACGATATTGTGCCGGGGAGAACAAAAGCAACGGTACTGGCGATATTTTGACAGGATCTAACTGGATTTTTTCGTTTCTTTAGCAATGTTCTGCACCTTTTCATCAATGTTACCACCCTTTTTATATTTCTTATCCACCTATGTTCATATTTTATGAATACTTGGTCACTCTGCTCGCCATTGCTAGAGATACCAGCTTCATCTACTGTATTAATACCATTTAGCTAAGACCCAAGCCAGCGAACAGAAAAGTCTCAACAACTTGTAGCAGTAAAAATATTTATACGAATTTTCTGTGTAAAACCGATTTAACCAAACTTATAAGATATTAATATCGAAGTGAAAATGTGAACGTGTCGTTTGCTTTTGAAATGACATCCGTTTAAAATGCATTTCAACGAACAAACTCGATGTGAAAATTTCGTACAGGCAAAAAAGAGCCGATTTTTAGTGGAGGAAGAAGCAGCAGCAGCAGCAGCAGTAAAAGCAATCGTCGAATACACGGACAAAGCGCACGGCGAATGAAAGGCGTGTGAAGAGAAAACTTGCAAAAATTAAACCAGCAACAACAGCGGCTACGGCGAAAAAGTGTGTTTAGAAAAGAAATTAAAAACACACACGCACATATACATACACACATCACGAACCCACACAACCACAACTCGACGCAAGAGAATTGGTGCAAAAAGCGAAAAACGAAGTAAAATAGCGCGCGGTTTAATAATAAATAATTATATGTATGCGCGCTAAACATGTGAAGAACCGGGGAGCCGCAAATACAAATACGAATACGAAAAATCAATGAGATTGTAATAAAATTCCGTATTCTCGCTATCGCTCCTCCCTCTCTATATCTCTGTCTCTCTCGCCCCGCCGCACTCGCTCTCTCTTGTCTTGTCTCGCGAGCGCAGCCATCAGCAGCGGAGTAGAGCAGCAGCAGCAGCAGCAGCCTCTCGCCTTGTGTCTGTTTGTGTTTCTTGTTGATTTTGTGATAAAATTGCAATCGGCAATCAGCAGCACGACACTCGGCACGGCCAAATAATAATAGTATTCAAAGTATTAGGGCGACAAACAGTAAAAGGTGCGTATGCAACAGCAACATCAGCAATAACAACAAACAGCCATCTGTGTGCGCGCGAGTGTGTGTGGCAAAAAGTAGAACGTGCGAGAGAAAACCCGCGTACCGAATTTGATGACGTCTTCAGCTAGACAACAACAATGGAGAAATATCGGCAGTAATGTAGATTTTTCTCTTTTCTTTCCCCCCATTACCGTTCTGGGGGCAGCTTCGGAGATGGTAGAGAGAGAGCGATGGAGCGACACCGACCGGTATTTGGTTGTCGGTGCCAGAACCCTTGGCCCTGGGAACTGGCAACTGGCAACTGGGCTCGGGTTTTGATGATCGCCAACTAGGAATCCCGATGAGACAGTTCTCCATCGCTCGTTTCATAATAGGCTCCCGATAACACCCTCTGTTCGCTTCTTTCTGGCTAAAATGATAACAGCTGACACCGTCTAAAGCTTCGCTCTCTGTGTACATTTTTGAGACTCCCCAGAGAGACGACGGGGACCGCCGTATTCAAATCGGCCGAGTTTTGTACAGTTTTCCGTACCATTAGATGTTCGATAGTGCCTAGTAACGGATGCACCTGTCCGCCGAGCCAATTGGCCTTATCGCCACGCGCCCTGTCTCTCCGAGTGACAGCTCACTCCCGCGCCAACTCGCTGTCAATCCCCCAATCCCAATCCCACACAGTGCCGCCAGTATCCGAGCTTCGCCGTGAATTCTGGAGACGAATTTCGTTTCGTTTCGACCAACCAACGATTTGGCAGTGGTGGACGCATAGGCTGCCCTGCCCGTTGGCCTTTTGCTACCTACCAAGCGACCTGGCCGAGAGGCCAAGAGCATCACTCACTCACCTGGCGGAACGAGCGACGCACCAAAGTCGAGCAAATAAGTTTGCGATCAGGTTAAACGTCCATATTAGTCCATCAAAATAAGAGTAGGCATCTTGAGATCCTAAAACGTAGGGAAGCCGTTCGAAATCACTAGAATCACCTAACGCGTAATACATGGGTGCCCTAGGATTAACTACACCCAAAAAAGACAAGAGTTTTACCTTTCTACGCGTTGTCTTAAAAGTATACTCAAGTAGTATAACGGATTTAGTATACAGTTTATACTTAAAAATATCAAATATATACTACAAAGTATAATTTTTATACTCCAAAGTTTCAAATGTGTATTTTCGAGTATTATTTTTATACGAACTTACATCGACTATTCGATAACACTTCGCGTTAGCTGGATTTTAGTGCTTTTCTGTTTGTCGCGTTAGTGATTATTTTGAAGTCTTGGTGCAGATGAGTATAAGATGTATACTTTCGTAGTATCAAATTAATAGGCATCGTATTAAGAAATTTGTAATACTCAAGAGTTTAGAATTCATGTAACAATAGTATAGTTTCTATGACGATTTTTTTTTGTGTGTATGAATTGGAAGTGGTCTCCATAACTAATCAATTTTCCAATAAATTTAGGATCTATTACTTAACATATTTAATGTTGGTTTCCAACTAATTAAATTTTTTTTTTTTGCACACCCTGTATGGGGAGACCGTTACATGAACTATAGAAATTTGAAACTATTTATAATCAGAAACCTATTGGTTTTTTTAATGGTATTATATTTTTTTATAAAAGGTAATAAAACCAGGCCAGTTAATTGTATTCAAAATGTTTGCATTTTTTTTTCCTAAAATTAAAATGTCTAATACATGTTTAGTTATTAATAAATTAATTTAATCTGTTTTTTTTTTCATCCCGGTTATTCAACCTTAATTAAAATAAAAAAAAATAAATTTATAGAAAAGATCAGAAAATTGTTGTTTTTTCTGTAGTAATTACAGAAACGATTTTAAGGTTTGGGGCCAAAACTTTTGACGGTTAGTGTGGCACTTGTGCCGTTTTGTCGACAATGCGCGCGCTCCCTCTCTCGCACTCACGCAAGTACACTCGCACACACAGACCAACACTCCCGTACGCAACACAGGCACACGAAAATTTGCAACACACATACATACACATAAAGTCGCTCACTTTGCCCTCTCTCACTCATGCTCTCTTTCTCTCCCTCTGCTTTTTTCTGTTTTTAGTGGTTGTGCAAGAAGAAGCAGCAACAATCAGGCAGAAAAAATACCTGAAAAAAAAATAAACGGTAAAACGAAGAAGTAGCGACACACCGCAGAGAGCGCGCTAAAAGTTTATATTGTAAAAATCCAAAAAGTAAAAGCACAGAGTGTGTTTTAATCTCCATTCGCTCCACGGTAAAAACAATTTTATTAAAATGGTGGAAGTAATAGAGCGGCGGAGAACGGCTGCGTGAGCCCAAAGCGCGGCCAATTAAAAAACAACAACATCGGCAGCAGTAGCAGCAGCCGCTGAAGAAGAGGAAGAAGAAGAAGCAGAAGCAAAAGAAGCAGTAGAAGCAGCCGAAGAGGAAACAGCAAGAGCCTCGAAAAGTACATAAAAGTATAAATTTAAATAAGGTGGAAGTTGGTAGACGAAAAGCGAACTACAAGCGCAAAGAGGAGAGAAAACCGAGCCGAACCGAGACCACCTTGCCCCAGCAATAACAATACCAGTAGCAGTAGCTCCAGCTTCAGCTCCAGATCCAGCTCCAATAAGAACAACAACAACATCACAAGCCACAACAAAATGTACGGCAAGTCCAAGACATCAGCGGTGCCATCGGACGCCCAGGCCCGCGAGAAGCTGGCGCTGTACGTGTACGAGTATCTGCTCCATGTCGGCGCCCAGAAGGCGGCACAGACATTCCTCTCGGAGATCCGGTGGGAGAAGAACATAACGCTTGGCGAGCCACCGGGATTCCTCCACACCTGGTGGTGTGTCTTCTGGGACCTGTACTGTGCGGCGCCAGAGCGCCGTGACCAGTGCGACCACAGCTCGGAGGCCAAGGCCTTCCACGACTACGGATTCGTTAGCTCCGGCTACGGAGTGAATGGCATCGGACCCGGCGGCCCCCACAATGCCGGTGGACCGGCGCCCAGTCCACTGGGCCAGATGCCGCCCGGCGGTGATGGCGGTCCAATGGGTCCCGGCGGACCGATGGGGCCCAACTTCTTCCCCAATTCGACCATGCGGCCGTCGCCGCCGACGCACGCCTCCAGCCCACAGCCGCCGCCGTCTCAGATGATGCCCGGCCAGCCGCCGTTCATGGGCGGACCTCGCTACCCGGGTGGACCGCGTCCCGGCGTGCGCATGCAGGGCATGGGTAACGAGTTCAACGGCCCGCCCGGTCAGCCGATGATGCCCAACAGCATGGATCCCACTCGACCCGGCGGCGGGATGGGACCGATGAATCCGCGCATGAATCCGCCCCGCGGTCCCGGCGGCATGGGACCAATGGGCTACGGTGGACCAGGCGGGATGCGCGGCCCAGCACCCGGACCCGGTGGCATGCCGCCCATGGGCATGGGCGGAGCGGGCGGTCGACCCCCGCAATGGCAGCCGAACGCTTCGGCGCCATTGAATGCTTACTCATCGTCGTCGCCAGGCAACTATGGACCGGGTCCCGGCTCGAATGGACCGCCCGGCCCTGGAACGCCCATCATGCCGTCGCCGCAGGATAACACGCAAGGCGGTCCTGTAGGCGGACCCGGCGACAGTATGTACGCCCTGATGAAGCCCGAATTCCCGATGGGCGGCGGACCGGATGGAGGCGGTGGTGGCGGCGGACCCGGTGGCATGGGACCGATGGGCGGCGGGCCCAACTCGATGGGCCCCGTACTTAATGGCGGCGGTGGACCGGACGGCACTGGCCTGGACGGCATGAAGAACTCACCGGCCAACGGCGGACCTGGGACGCCGCGCGAAGACTCCGGCAGCGGCATGGGCGACTATAATCTGGGCGGATTCGGTGGACCAGGCGAGAACGATCAGACCGAATCGGCGGCCATTCTGAAGATCAAGGAGAGCATGCACGAGGAGGCCAAGCGGTTCGAGAAAGACACAGATCATCCGGACTACTTTATGCCATAACAACATCATCAGCAACAGCAGCAGCAGCAGCAGCATCTCAACACAGTGGCCGCCGCTGTGGCGGCTGTGGTGGCAGCTGCAGCGTCCAACGGATCGGCCGGCAGCTCCTCGGCCGCCGCCTCCATAGCGGCAGCTGCTTTGGGGGCCGCCGCCTCCAACCTGCTCAGCAATGGCGGCAACAATTTCTGAGGGCGACTCGCACGAACGGCAACGCAGCAACACAGCAAATAAGAACGCGGTAGTAGAAATCCTTGATACATAAGCATAAAGTAATTAACATTTAACGCATGTATGAGAAATAGAGAAAAGCGAAACAAAAACGAAAACATAACAAAAAGCCCTTAAATATAATAGAGCAAGCAACAATTTGTAAAATGTAAAATTGTAAAAGGATCTGCCACTGCCACTGTCCCCTTTGGCTTTCCCGCGGCTTTCCCTTTGTTGATATTTAGATTAGTTCGTTTTGTTTGTTGTATTCTATGCTTAACCTTAGTTTTCGATCGAAAATTCAACTAACAGGGGAGAAACCGATACGGACGACGATTAAGGGCAGTGGCAAATCGGAAAATGATTAAAGCAGAAGAGCAGCAGCAGTAATCTTAATGAGCAAGCAAATATATACTTAAAGTAATGTTAAACATGTGCGCAACTAGTTAAGTGAGTCCTCTGTTTAGTTTAGTTGTTGCAACCAATCACTAAGTAACCTCGACTCCTCCTCTCCCAAATCAATCCTATCCAGTCATCTATATATCTGGCTTATATCGAGTAGGGAAATCATAATCGCAAATCACTTTTTTTTTATGTTGAGCCAGGCGCAACAGAAAAGAGAAGAAGGGCATATTATGATGGACATATTTATAATGATAATACCTAGTTGAGTATATAGTTAGCATTATATGGGACATGTACTATATGGTTAGTCTGTAACTAACCCACAATCGTACTACACATGCACTCTAGATCGTTTCGCTTGTCCCTCTTACGGTATTCCTCTTGATTTTCATTGTACAAATTGTAAACTTGGAGCCTCTTTGGAGCCTCTATTCTGTCTGCTGCCCGTCTCTGTGTTTGTTTGTTTGTTTTGTATTTGTTGTATTGTTCTCTGTGTCCTATTTGTTTCTCTCGTGTATTTATATTTTAACCGAAACGAACTAAAATGAAAAGAAAAACCCTATTTAAGTTCCTTCCAACGGCGAGCAATACCATTTTGTATGAGATATGGAGATACGATCTGTACGATAATTTCTGATTCCCGCAGCTCTTGCACTCGTTTCGATTTGTGCATTAGGGACAGCAGCGAAAGCAAATTATATAGAACGCTACATATATATGTATGTAAACATTATATATAGACAGAAACCGAAGCAGAAGCAGATGCAGATTGCACTAATTTATTGCAAGTTAGCTACGCGCATAACTATAAGATTTAGCTGTTTAATATGCATATATAAAGTATATATTATATATATTTCGTAAAATAACGGCAGCAACAGAAAATTGTAGAAACCTAATCTAAAATCTAAAGAGAAAAGTTTACTTCAAAAAATATCACACTTAAACCAACAAAATGGAGAATGCTGTACAAACAAAAGTCTATAAAGTACATACAAAATATAATATTATCTTGTACATGTCAGTACATGTGCCAGGCATCCTTTGCAGCACATTTTGCATTCGTGGACGAACGAGCCCTTAGTAGCCCGAGTAGCGTTAGATTCGAAGCTAATTTGTAAGCCCAGCAACATAAACAAATCAAAACGGAGAAAGAATATATATATACCTAACAAGAAGCGAAGGAAATTTCTTTATAACACACGAACATTAATACACACTCACACACACACAACCACACAAATCAATTGATAAAGTAATCGTAACAAAATATCTATTTTAAATATTGTATATGTTTAATGTGTCGGAATTTAAAATATGTACGAGCAAGGTGGAGAAATTTATAGTATGTGCGTGCTGCATGAATTAAATCTAAATCTAAATCTAAATCTAAATTATAGTATGAAAAGGGGCCGCATCGGCGTTGATGCTGCGACAAGCGAAAAACTTAAGTAGTGACTAAGTTAAATTTATTTACTAACGCTTAAGGTTGGAGCGTTTCAATTGCTGGATCTAAATACATATATATATATATAAACCCCCAACAGCGGAATTAAGTAAACAAAAAATTATATGTAAATCGCCCAAAACCAACAAATAACAAAAACAAAAAAATTGCAAAAGTAAAATAGAGAAAAATCGAAAAAAAAGAAAAAGAATGGAATACAAGAGAAAAATAAAAACCGATTGAATATGAAAATAATGTTTAAATAAGTATTTTAGAGTTAATTATACAATTTACAAGTACACAACACAAACAAAAACCACAACAATATAAATATAATATAAAATGAAATAAAGTTTTAAAACAATATTTGTAAAAAGTAAATATAATTATCTTTATTACTCTGGCTTAGAGGGACTTTCAGCTTCCAGAGCCTGGCGACACCTAGAGTGAGTTCAGAAGTACAAGAACAAAACCTACTCATCGCCACGGCTTTGCACTGCTCCTTGAGGTTTAAGCTCCGTAGTCAGACACGCGAAAATTGTGTCTAAGCATTGAGCCAAAACGAGAGGTCAATACTCACCCTCTCGCTCTATCGTACTGCTTAGAAACACTTTTCGTATGTCTGAGTACGGAGCTTTACAAAAAACAAAAGTCACCGAAGGAAACGGCTTTCAGATCTTTATAGTCTGGCTCCGAGCTTGTCCTTCTGTGGGCGACCCTGCCTAAGAAGCTTGCAGGGATTAAAAAAATGTTTATTTTAGATTTAAATTTATTTTAGTAAGGTGTACTTGCACCTGTACTGTACCTGTACTTCAAACAAATCTTTTCTGATCCGATCTGATATATGTAGGCATTTCCAGCGAAAGGTCAACCAGGCCCGAAAACTAAAATGTTAATTAAATCCAAATCAAAATTTGTATAATAAAACTAAAATTCCGTCACTTTTAGCTACTTTTAAAGCCATTTTAAAATTTAATTATTTCGCATGCAAAACATGCACTTTTTCTACAAATCTTCTCATTGAAATCTATTAAGAACAGAATTAGTTGGTTTTTAAGAAAATATGAAGCTATTCATAGGAAAACGTGAGTTTAACGAGAAAGAAAGCTAACTTCGGTAAACCGAAGTTGGCAGACTGCAATTGGATCATTGAAAATATAACCATTTTAGTAATGTTGAAAAAAATATATAATTTTGTAAATTGTACATTTTACATGTAGAATTTAACATTTTCATATAAATCAACCGATCGCTTCTATGGGAGCTATATGATATAGTGGTCCGATCTTAATGAAATTAAAGCCGTAATTCTAGAACCATAAAAAACTGCTATATCTCAAAATTTATAGAAATACGTTGAAAAACAGAGAAGTTAAAATTTTTATTACATTAATTTCGCCTTCATTCCTATGGCAGCTATAGGATATAGTAATCCGATTTCCGTCGTTCCGACATATGCATATACTGCATGCTAAACAAATAAGACTATGCTGAAAATTTCAGCTCGATAGCTTAAAAACTGAGAGACTAGTTCGCGTAGAAACCGACAGACGGAAAGACAGACAGATGGACATGGCTAGATCGACTCTGCTGGTGATGCTGAGAATATATATACTTTATGGGGTCGGAGATGCCTCCTTCACTGCGTTGCAAACATCTGGTCATAATACCCTCTGCAAGGGTATAAAAACATATGGAAATCTTGTACCGTTCGCGAAGAACCGTTACAAATCCGAAATTAACTTCTAAAATAAATTAAATAACTTATATTAATTGAAAGTTTCATTGTTTTATTGTAGTTTAAGACATTTTTCTTTTAAATTACTCGCCTCATTTCGCAGATTTTCGAAATTTTCAAGCTGAAGTCAAACAAGACTTCTAATTTTTGTACCGTTCGCGATTCATTGTTTTCTGCAAATAATTTCAAAACGACAAGTCCCCAAAGTTTGAATTTTAGAATACAAATAGTACTGGTAATATGCATTTCCATGTTTGTCATATTTTTTTCCCCTTTTATGCCGTTCGAGTCCTGGAAACGATAGCCATTCTGGAAACTGCTCCCTTTACAATCCTACGTCCACACATATGTAGGTCCATTGTTCTTAAAGCCAGCAACCTAATTGTTTTCAAGCCAACTTATTTCTGGTGGATAATAGTTTTGTTCTCAGCAATCGCAGCACCATCTGATACTAATGCTGATGGCATGTATGGAAAAGAGGTCTGTTCCCGTTGGCATTAATTGAACAATTTGGTGGCCGGCCGGCTATCTGGCTTCGCCCGACACAATTGGCCCAGCACACGCACATGGCCAGTGGTGAATGGACATCGGTGTGCGTTGGGACAGTGATTGGGGATTGGGGATTGGTTGTGTTGTTGTGGCAACCGGTCGCTCGACTTGTGGCCCATACAAATTGGGGAACTAATTACACACCTGCTGGACACACTCGGACCCTGTTGACGTTGCGTTCGGGGCGCTGCACAAAATCGATAGATGAAATACATGGGAATAGGAAAAATGCATGACCAACGACGAGCTTCGTACGTGGTCCGCTGGACAGATCAGGATATCGAGTAGGAGGACAATTCCCGTAAATGCGGCAAGGTGGCGTCCTGTTTTCACACTTGCATGGGGCTGATGCGGACCGTGGGAGGTGCCTCAGGCGATGGACAGGGCCCGGAGGAGGCAATTTCAACGCAGAACCACTGCCCGACCTACAGACAGATTCCCGGTGCCGGAACGGGTGCCGGCTCGGCGCCAGCCAAGCGAGTGCCCGTCTTGTTCTCCACCAATCGAGGGCTCTATCTGCGCCTGGCACCTGGCCAGCCCGAGGATCAGGTGGAAATTCGGACTCTTCAGCCGCGTGGACAGAACTACAACATCAGTTTTTGTGACCTGGAACGCTGGGTAAGTGGAGAAATATGTATATGCTCTGGCTTTGGCATCATCATCGACTTGGATTGGTCAATTGCAGAGCACCAATCGGGCTAATGTGGTCAGCCTTGAGGACACCTTCACCATCATGCAGCAGCGGAACATGTCCCCCGAGTCGCACAACTATCAGCCACGCCTTTGGAAGAACAACGTCAGCTACAGCCTGATGCACTGAGCCCACAGAACTTTCAGAATTAAATTACAAATCTTTTTACTTTAAATAATTCTTAACCAACGAGTTCTAATTCGATTTATGTATAATCTAGGATGTGGGAAGGTCACAGCTCAGGCTGAGTTACTCGTCAGCGAGGCCATCAGAAATTCCATTTTGTTGAGAAAGCTCTTGCCCTCGATTTTGTCGAATCTCACCTGGAAAAGAAAACAAAACAAAAGAAGCAGGTGAGAGATTATCACAAAGTCTTCGGTTTGCCGAAATACGCACCTCTTTGAAGTTTCCGCCCAGATTTTCCCAGAGTTTCTCCGGCACCAGGGGACTGGGGAAAAAGTCCTGGCGCGGACTTCTCGCTATATAGACCTTGACATCGATCTGGGGATCGCAGCGGATCTGCACGGCAATCATGCGATCGCTGTTGGGCGAGGCCAGCAGGCAGGAGCTGGCATTGCCCAGCGGCTCCACCTTCCCAATGCCCAAGTGGTTGCTATTCGAGAGCACCGTCCAGGCCATGCAGCGGGCCAAGCTGATGAGGCACGAGATCTGATGGGAGTTGATCTGGCAGAGTATGAGGTCGCGCAGTTCCTGCGGCTCGTAGGACAGCCGCATGACGCGACCGTCGCGGCAGATGCACTTCAGGGAGCGCTCTTTGACGTGGATCACCAGCGAGGTGCGTCCAATGGCATCGTAGCCGTGCGTCACAATGTTGATCTTCACGCACGACATGGTGGGGCTGTTCATGGCGTTCCAATGCGACACTATCTGCGGGTCCTTCACATCCCGGGCCAGCGTATCCAGCACATACTGCGTTCGCTTGCGCATGAAGATGTGCTGCGCCTGGGCAATGATCTGCTCGAGAATGGTCTGCGTCTTGGTCATGTCCAGGAGCGTCTCTCTATCCGCAGCCATGGGACCGGCCAGCATGCGCTTCTTCGTTGGCCCCAGGGGAGCGCTAGCCGGGTGCGGGAACGGATGATGCGAGTTCTTGTAGTGCACCTCGCGCAGCAGCTGGTGCAGCGAGTGCTCCAGCACATGGTCGTGGTCGTTGATCGGGGCCGGCAGGCTGGAATCGAAGGTGGTCGAGTGGCACAGAGAGATGATCAGCTGGATATTGGGCAGCAGAGTGGCCCGAATCTGGCTGCCAATGACCACGTGGGGAATGGGGGCCTGGAGCTGGATGGCTTCGCGGGCCAACTGAGCGAATAGCTCCTTGCAGAAGAGCACGTTCTGGGCAAACTCCAGCGTCTTCTGCCAGACGCCCACCTGGGCTGTTATGTTCGGTCCGTGGCCCATCAGGTTCACCTGGGCTGTGCACAAGTCCTCCTGGTCCTTCTGCGTGATCACCTTGATGTACGCCACGCCCTGCAGCTCGGCAGGCACAATCACCCGCAGCGCAGAGCTGGCCTTGAGCTGCATTCCATTGTTGCTGGAGGTGGTGCTGCTATTGCCGCTGTTGCTGGAAGTGCCGGCAGAGTCGTCGTCTGAGGCCTCCTCCGCCTTGGTTACCTCGAAAGTGCCGCTCATCCCGAACTTGGAGCCTGCGGTGCGGTAACTCAGGTCCCCGATAATTGCATTGGACACCTTCTTCAGGCGCCAGTTCTGACGTAGGCGCAACAGTTCGATGTGGAAGTCGGAGACGTTACGGCTGCGCTGCTCGCTGTGGGCACTCCGCAGCCGTTCCGCCCCTCCAAGCAGCACCTGTGCCGCCTGCGAGATGGCCTTCTTGCGGCTGTAAACCTGGACAATCGGCTTGGTGTCGTCTCCCTCCTCCAGCAGAGGATCGAGCACCAGGTAGCGCTTGTCCTTGGCTATGGAGATCACGTCAGACAGCACACAGATCTCGGTAAGGGCGTCCTTCAGCTTGTTGCGCACGGCGTCCCATGGCCAGAGGCTCTCCTGGAACTGGGTGGCGTCCTTATTGTCTTCATCGGCGGCCGCTGCTGCAGCCGACTTCTCCTCCTTCTTCAGGTCGTCCAGCGACGTCTTGCTGAAGTCGATACGCGCCGCACACTTCGCCAGACTCTCGGACAAAGTCGGCGGCCTGAAACCAACAACTTGTTGAGAATGATGCTAGGACTCCACTGGAGGCACTTACGGTTGGTACAGCTCCGTGCCATCGTAGCCAATCTCACGAATTTGGTTTTCGCAGGTCGTTTCCACAGATATATTCACCGAGTTTGACATTTTTCGTCGAGCATTTGCCGGAAAACATTTGCAAAAAACACAAAATAGAGATGCAAGAACTTTGGTGTTACTATCGATACCATCGATAGGCTATACATCGATGTTTTCAGTTCATGGGAACCGGAACCTGATTGCCGCCTTTCTATCGACCACCTCTAGCTTTGCCTGCCTATCGAATCAAATTGCGGCGCTCTTAAACCTAAAACTGAGAAAATCAACAGAAATCCATGTTAATTTCGGTTAAAAATGGACTTTAACAGTCATGTAGACTCCGTTCTCAACACATTAGTGGAAAACACAAAGTTTCTGCAGGAAATGGCTGCAGGTGAGCACATTTCTTGAACCCAATAAGCCAAACCACTTTTGACCAGGAACTTTTCCATCCGACAGCCGTATCTGAGCTTGATGTGGATGGCGAATTCGCCAAAATGATGGAGGAGAGGGTACAGAGGCGCGTGGAGGACGCCGCAAACCTGCTCGCGCTAAAGAGCAAGGACAAGGCCCTGGACCAGGAACTGCGGAAGTGCGCCAACGAGAGCACCACCCTCGAGGAGCTCGACCGGAACTGGCCCCAGCGTCGAGCGGCCATCGAGAAGAAGACCCCGAACGTCAAGAACACAACCGAGTATAAGAACTTTAAGAAGACCATGGAAGGCACACTGGCAACTGACGATCATGCCGATGAAGGAGCAAGGGCCGCCGACGACGGCGACATCGACATCATCTTGGAGGACGACATGGAAGCCGGCGGCGAGATCTTCTCGATGTACGATCCATGGTCCAAGGCTCTGATGCGCAACCCCGTGCGCAACACTCATTGCCGTCATCTGTACGATCGCGATTCGGTATACGCCATGATCAAGGATAACATTGGCATTCGCTGTCCGGTCCTAGGATGTGCTAACATGACCTACATCCAGCCAGGTCACCTCGTCCGGGACCTGAAAGTCCAGCAAATAGTGCGAGCTCGGATCGCTGAAGAGGAGGCGCAGGAGCAGGAAGCCACCTCATCGGAAGACGAGGACGACGAGAACTGAGCAGATTTCTGGGAGGATAAGTTTTGTTAAGTTTGGGTTGTATCAACCGTCTGCCAATCTCAGCGGAGAACGCTAGCTATTTATGTATAACTTCGAATATGTACACAATGTTTTGTTTTCAAAGCGGAAAATTACCACAATAATATATGCATACAAGTACCCAGTACCCAAAGCATTGTGGGTGAAATAAAATATCACATGAACATGGAAAAAGGAAAATTATAACAAAAGAAGGCAAATGTTGCTAGGAACATGTTGAGCAACACCCAAAAAAGAAAAATGTTGCTGACAACACAGAAGAAGAAGCAGCACATAAATTGTATTGATTAATAACTTCCATTATTATCAAGCAATTTTACTCAAATTTTTTTCAGGACGTCCGAGGATGTATTTATTTTATATCTATGGCATGTTTCTTTCAGTGAGTTGGTGGCGGAAGTCAGTTTAAATAAAAATGGTACATTTCTGTTAGTTCGGTCCCTTCCAACAAATTAAAAACAAAAGCCATAGATAGGGGGTGCTTCAACGTACATTTGGGTATAAAAATTATGTTGGGGACGCTCTTAGTTTAGTCACAATCAATCCTTAAAGTTTAGCCTAATTCCCGATCGGTAGTGGTCTGTGAAGCTTACAATTAACAACAAAAATTTGACAACGTACTTCAAGTACTCCTCTTCCATAGCACCCTTCTCATTTCCGATTTTGTTATATTATATACTATACTATACTATTATTTAGCAACATTGTCTCTTGGATACAGAAATTAACCAAAGTATTTATGTATATATGTAAACAAACTAAGTGCGTACCTAAAAATACTTCTAGTTGGTTTAGTAATTAATTATTCTTTGTTTTGATTCTAGTTTATTATGCACAGCTGATTTTTGATTTTGACATTAACGAAAATAAGGACATGGAAGGTCCTTTATAATTTTATATATTATATAATCTTTATATTGATACGCAAAAAATATTGAATTAAAAAGCAGTTAATTACTACGTATTTTACGTTACCAAATTTTTGTTTTATTTATATTTCACGCATAAATGTATTCAAAGTGTGCAAAGTGTCGACATATATAGTATTTACGCTAAGCACAATTTGACAAAAGTTTTAAGCTTCGCAGACCACTGTACCGCGACGATCACACAGACAGGCGCTTGAATTTTGTGTCAGTGTGCGTGTTTGCTACGGATTTTGTATGGGAATTAGGCTAAACTTTAAAGATTTATTGTGAGTAAACTAAGAGCGTCCCCAACATAATTTTAATACCCAAATGTTCGTTGAAGCACCCCCTATGTTTTTTTTTTTTAATTCTTTGCAAGGGACCGAACTAACAAAAAATTTATCATAAAAAATATTTAATTTTAGAGTCTCCAAATGTGTTTCCTATTTGTTTGTTTGTTTTAGTTTGTTTGTTTAGTTTAGTTTGTTTAGTTTGTTAGTTTTTATGTGACTTGTGGGGTTCGTTCCACAAAGTGAACATATGGTTTGATAAAAGGATACGAAATAGGAAGACCCTGTAAGCTTAAAGGTCGGGGTTATCTCACTCAAATTGAACGGAACCCGCGCACAGTGTGATAGTAAGGTTTTTAGTTTAAAAAGCTAAATTTGGTCAGAAAAATAGCGGATTTGGCACTCCACGACAACTGGTATCACTTGGCATTACTGTCATATTTTTGACTATTCATTCAAAAAATTTCTCACAACTATGCTGTTTCTCAAGGAAAAGCGCGCCCTGGACCTGGCGGAGCACACCGTGATCCTGCCGAGCATCTGCGTGGGAAACGCGGCGCAGCTGGCCTGCGACCTGTTGATCGCCTCCAAGAAACTGCGGCGCATCGGATCTCTGACCCACCCGGCCTTGATTCCGGTCTACGGCCCATCCGCCTACCCGCACGAGCCCAGCGAGAAAGTGTCCTCATGCGAGCTGTACGAGGGCGCCGAGGAGAAGCTGCTGGTGGTGCAGTTCCGGGCGCCGTGGATCGCCCGCCACACCGGCAGCTTTCAACGGGAGCTGGTTGAGCTGCTAAAGGGCGCCCGCCGGGTGGTCATCCTCAGCGGCAGCTTTGGCTTCGAGCGACGCGTGATTGAGGAGTCGCCGTGGGCGTACCGCGCCAGCGACACCTTCAAGGAGACCCATGCTGCCCAGCTGGGCAACGCGGAGCTGGTCAAGTGGAAGGAGCACACTGGTGAGGCTATCTACGGCGGAGGCAATGCTCTGCAGCTGTTTAAAGCCTTCGAGGAGAAACAGGTGGCCGTGATGCTGCTCTTCCGCTATCTGCTGGAGGGCGACAACTCGACGGATGCTTCCTTGATTGTCCGAGAGCTGAACGAACTCTGCGAGGACTTCCTGCAGCTGCGCAGCGGCAGTGGCGGCGACGGCAGCTTCAAGCTCACTGTGCCCAAGTCCTGGAACCTGCTCTTTGGCAACGACATCACGGAACTTCTATTCTAAGCTTTAGCTTAAGTCTGGCTTTATTTTTCGGTGACTTCCAAATACAAATACTTTAATCTTTTGGTGTAGGATAAAACAGATTGCTGCATTTGTGCTCGCGGAAGAACTCGCTGCCCTTCTCCTGGTAATCCTGGCGCGTGGTAAGCGTCTGGGCAAAGTAGGGGCCCTCAGCCTGGACACAAGCTCCTAGCCAGGCGCTCAAGGTGTGCTCATCGGACTCGTAGATGGCAAACTGTGATTGAAACGGTCGCATCTCCAGGAGCTCCTTGGCCAGTCGCTCCTTCAGACCTCTGAACTGAGCACAGCCACCGGTGAGGTAGACGTGGTCTACCATGCGCTGCTGCTCCTCGGCGGGAAAGAGTTTGAGGACGAAGGCTATCAGTTCTGCGAGACCCGCCTCCGAGCAGCCAATCATGCTGGGCTGGAACAATATCTCTGGGACACGGATGTCCTCCACCCCAAAGTGCAGTTGGTAGTTCTCCGCGGCGCTCTGGGCCTGGACATTGGCGCTGCCATCGTCGAAATTGGCATCGTAGTGGTTCAGGATCTTCTCGAACTCCAGCAACTGGTCGTTGTCCGCATCCGAGTCGCTGTCGTCGTTGTAGCGGTTGATCCGCTTGTACACGTCCCAGTCGTTGTCGTTCATCCCAAAGCCATCGTCCTCCTCCTCGCCATTGCCCTTGCGCCGCTTGTCGCTCTTCGCCAGCGACGAGATAATCCGCATCCGCTCCTGGGCGGCGTGCGTGTGCCGTTTGGCCTGCTCCGAGCGCTGCTGCTGGCGGGCCTGCTTGCGCCGCAGCAGCTCCTCTCGCTTACCATGGAGATCGGCCAGCCAGTCGGCCTGCGACACACCCTCTGGGGGCTTGGGCATTTTGTCCAGCTTGTCCTGCTGCTTGCTGGGACGAGGAGCACTCTGAGCCCGTTCCTGTGCTCGCTTAATTCGAGAGTTGATGGTGGCGATTAGGGAATCCAGTTCCTCCAAAGTACCGATCTGCTGCTGCTCCAGGGCCAGCTCAAACTTCTGCATCTTCTGCTGCTCGTACAGCTGCCTCAGCTTATTGTACACGAACAACTGCTGCTCATCCTCCCGCAGCTTTTCCCGCTCCCGGCGATTCTTGATCTCCAGGAGACGGAGGGCCAGCTCACGGCGCTTCTCCTGCTTCTGTTCGGCGGTGAGCAGGGCATTTGTGGCGGTCACGGCATTGTAGGGCAGTTGAATCTTCATAATGTGCTCCTCGTAATAGTCCAAGTGGGCCCACTTCACCAGCTCCTCTTTGTAGTCCACGGCTATGTGGCAATGCTCGTGCACCAGCTTCTCCATCCTGCTGATGGTGATGGCGGTTAAGTGTACGGGGTACTTCATTTGCATGAGTCGGAACAGATACGTGATGATGTGGTAGCCCCCCACATTCAGGCGCCGCACATGTTCCATCTGGATCTGGCCATCCAGCACGGGAATCACATGAGTGGTGCTGTAGCCGAAGGAAATGATCAGGGCATCTGAGACCTAACAGGCGGAAACATTAGTTATTCATCTTGAAAAGTCTTGGGAGCTCTTAAAGGCACCTTCGTGTGGTTCCGCTGATAGTAGTCCCAGCTGTACAGAGCATCGATGCCGTAGGACACTGCAGGAATGCCGTAGCACTCGAAGAGCAGCTCGCTCATCTGCTGGCGGCAAAAGTTAGGATTGGCCAAGGCCTCGGTCAGCACAATCGGATGACCGATCTTCTCCTGTCCCTCGAAGCCCATTTTGGTGAATATGTAGTCGAATATCTGCTCCTGGTGGTTCCAGTTGGTTATCACGTTCCGCTCAAAAGGTGACTTCAGGTGGGCGCGCACTGCCTCAATGTTGGTAATGTCGTTGCCCACCTGGATTTCGGCGGGCGCCTCAACAGCTGCCGACGTGGGGCCTGAACCCTCGGTGGAGCCCTGTTGGGCGGCGGCGGTGGCTTCCTTTTTACGATCCTTGCGCGGCTTGGTTAGCACGTTGCGGAATCGCAGCTCCGGCTTCTTGCAGTCGCTCCAGCCCACCCGGCATTCGTAGGACCCATTATCGATGACCAGGATACGTTGATCCCCCATATTCAAGGATTATGTGCCCAGAAAAAACGCAGTTTCTTAGAATCTGCTTTTCAAAACAACAGCATTCCGAAATTCTATAAAATGCGTGCAGGAAATCCCTAAAAATGCCAATATTAGTCAATAAGGCCATATTTAAATAAAAAGTGTGTCTGGGCATACAAAAACAGCTGCTTCTTGCCAGTGTTGCCAATTTAGCTATTTTTGCACTAGATGTAACACTTTTCGTTTGACAAATGCGGGAAAAATTTGAAAATAGCGGCTGGCGGGAACTTCAACTATTATACCCAGTATCAGTAATGCCAAAATTGATAACTTTCTCAACATGAAACTTTACCAATTTAATTTTGTAGTTATAGAAAGATACAGACAGAAAATTATCCGGATCAGGCAACTATACCCTATGGCTGCCATAGAATGAAATGAAAAAAAAAATTTAAGAAAAATGCATACAACTTTTGGAACTTTAAGTTTATGTCGTTCTAAGTAAATGTTAAAACTTTTGACAAAATTAAACTATCGGAAAAAATGTTTTAATTCAAATTTTGTGTAAAAAATAAAATAAAGTGCTCCGAAACAATGTTGACAGTGGCATACGGTGAAACTGTTCTGAGTTCTGTTCAATGACGAGCCTTGCTCTGGATGAAAACGTTTAAGCAGTGAAGAAAATTGTTTTGGAAAATCGTCGAATCACTATCAGAGAAGTTGCTGAGTATGTTGGTATATCACTTGGCTCGTGCCATGACATTTTTTCTAACGTTTTGGGCATGAGCGTGTGTCAGCGAAGTTTGTTTTGAAATTGCTAAATTTTGACCAAAAGAACCGTCGCATGAGCATCGCTCAAGAACTGTTGAATGACGTCAACTCAAAAGGCTTTGGGGGAAGCCATCTTGCCACTTTGCCGACTGTTAGTTTTGTTTAAGCAAGATATCTGGGTTCGGAAAGCACACGAAATATCATTATGCTATAGTGCGATCAGTGACATTTTCCAAATTCCACTGATGCGCCGTTCCAGCTAACGTTGCAAATTAATTATCAGAAACATATATCGAGACAACAGCATCGGGCTAATCTGAAGTCATCAAACTATCACATGAAACACTAGGCGATTGGATGCGAGACCTAGAGCTCACAAAGGAAAAATCGGAAATGCTCGCTTCTCTCATGAAGAAGACGTGTGAATAAAGTGAAAAAAATACCTATAATTTGACGACTTGGAAGACAAACTGTGGTAAACCAGAATTCTTGTGCTCAGTTTTTCAGTGCGATTACATGCCACCAAATTCAAAAGCATTTAAGATACATAACCACAGAATGCATATGAAGGAGCGCAGGTATTTTTACTTGTTTATGCATATACTATATACTCAAAAGCGTTAGACAATCAAATTTCTTATTATTTCAGACTTTTTTGGATTATGAACAATGAACTATGTTGTTGGTCCGCATATAGAAAATATGGTAAAATATTATTTATACTTCACATATTTAATAAAACCATCTCATAATAAATAAAAAATTAATAAATATCATTTATATTGCTCCACCAGTTTCTCCTGCTCTGTGTTTATGCTGCTAGGACAGCAGGCAAACCTCTAACTCCGTTTTGTTTATTAGAGACCTCATCTTTAATATTTATAAAAAATAGAAGAAAGAGATGAGAAGGATAAGGTGCTTCCACGGCAGCTGCTGTGGCGCCAGGTGCTGCGGATGCGGATGCTAGTTGGGGGCCACCAACCACAGCATCAGTGGGATCCTCATTGCTCATGAGGGAGCAGCGGACGGTTTTGGATGAATTAAAAGGAATGAATGAGTTAGGCCGAGGAGGCCCAGATGGAGGAGGCGCCCTGCAGCAGCACAAGCCTACAGAACCAGCTAAACATGGTGACTAAGGTAATCGATATTCGTCCTTCATTTAACATAAGAGACAAAAAAGAGTAAAGTGAACATTTATTCTTGTACGCAATGTAATTTGAAAGGCATTGTAGGCATTAAAAATTATAGATCCCATTTAAAATTGATCCATAATATAACGTTACAAACAGCAAATGCATTAACTTTGTATACATTAAAATATAATAAACGAGAAAGAAAGATAACTTCGGTAAACCAAAGAAGTTATTGCGATTTAAAGGGAGCGCTTTTGCAGTAGCATACTCCTGCAATGTTTTTTTCATTTGCGTTTATCTCGAAACTACATTTTTAGAACATGCGTCATCAAAATCTAGTAAACTATCAGCCCGGTTTCTCTGAAATTTTAACTGAATACTCTTAGATACATTATGCAAAATGTAGCGTTCGGGTTTTGCGATTATTCAATTAGTTTTTTATTTATTGACTTTTTTGTTCATGTGTTTACAACAAAAAAAGTCAATAAATAAAAAACTCAAATGAAGACTGATCTCACACAAAGACTTAAAATATGAAAAATAAATATTAAAAGGAACTAAAACAAAGTGTTTATCTTTTTGTAGATGGTAATAAAAAGAAATAATAAGTAAAATTATTATTTTAATAAAAAATAAGCCTTAAAATAATGTTTTCTGGGATGGTGTTTTTTATGGTATTTCGTGAAATTGAAATGGTAGTTTTTGGTATTTATTGTTGGGCCAAAAATAATTTTTTATCGTTATCGCCGCGAGCTGAGGGGAAGGCAAAATAGAGAAAATATCGAACACGAACAGAGGATTACGGTTTTTACTTTTTCCTTTCTTCTTTGCCCTTAGTTCCTACATATTATATTTTCTACGCCGCCTTAAACATAGAAATCTATAACTTAATATTTATAACTTTTTGTATTCACACATTTAGTCATGTTTGTAAAGATAAAGTTAGAATCCGAGGAGAACTCGAGGGTAAGCTGTTGATAATTTGCAATCAAAGTTTGGCGCTACACGCAGATAAGGAAACATTTCCCATATTGCAAAAAAATCTCAATGTAATATGTTTTTGTACGCTCATCTCGATCGCGATCCTCAAAATGTATGCTTCGCTATATACATATTTAATCGTGGCCAAACATTCCACTTTTGTTCCCCAGACACCACACATATTTGAAATTGAAGACGGGGCCACCACGTATGACCTGAAGGTCCAATTGGAAGCTCTGGTGGGAGTGCCGGTCGACCGGCAGGAAATCCATAGTCTGGCTCAAACACTAGGAAACGACGACCGACTAACTACCTTGTTGCGGAACCAGGAATTGGGTGATGGCAACGTTAATGGTTCGGCCATTTCGCTGTTCCATGCACAGACATTCGTCTGTTTTTTGCAGTTCTACTCCCCCTCCGAAGTCGACACCCAAAGAAAGTTCTTTCTTCAACCAGAAGATGCCAGGATGTTGCCCATCGATCGACTGCCCCAGTACAGCCAGCTGTCGGACTCGGAGGATTCTAGTAATTCTAGCGTCTCCACTAGAACTAACACGAGCTTCGAATCGGCTTCGACGGGATCGAGTTCTCCGGAGCATAAGAGACGGCGAGTTACAGATGCTGATGGAGGCCCCGCAAAGAGGTAAATGTAGGTCAAAATTAAGGTTTTCAGATATACTCGTATGTATATGGATGGAAAGTAAAAGTAGATAAATGAGCCAGTTCCCGATACTCATAGGGTACTGAACATAAAGTTCCAATTTTCCAAATTAAAGGTTTCGCCTTACATATTTCTAGACAACGGATTTCTACTTTTATCGAGACGCTTACATTGACAAGTAAGGAAGGGAAACCGGAAGGTCTAAACCAGGAGGAAAGGATTAATACAGTTCTGAAATCGAAAACCTTGACATGCCCGAAGAGTTCCGTAAAGGAGCCGTCAATTGGCGACGATACTGACGAGGAGGAGGAGGGAGCAGACGAGAATGACGTAGAAGTCGCCACAATGCCCAAGCCCATACAGTCTCAGGATAAGAAAATGGTAAACTTGGACAAGCCGGACGTTCGCCCTCCGTACGCCAGGACGATGCCAGAAAACAGACAGTTCGGACTAGTCATTAGCAGCGAAGATCCAACCGCCGAGAGTGTGGACATTAAGGTCCTTTTTCAACACTTCTTTTCGCAGTTTGAGAACTGCGCCGCGGATCACTTAAAGTTCAGTGAGTCCACGACAATGGCGAAATTCAGCTCCAGTCTCCTTATTGGGTGCGAGGATAGTAAAACCGCTGACTGGGTCACCAGTGCAGTAGCTGGCATTACTCCCCCGCATTCCTGTATGCCTTTCGTCAAGTTCTTTCGGCTAGCTCGGTGCTCTTTTGTCCTGCCTCTAATGGTCGCCGATAAGCCGCTGCGTTCAATCTTCGAGCTCCTGGAAATGCAAAACAGCGGACTCGTCACCGACAAGTGGAGCGTGGTCGGACGGAAAATCCTGGATGATTGTAGCGATGATTTTGAGCAAAGGGCAGTGTCCTCGCTGTGCGAAAACGAGGAAATAGATCTTTACATCGACGGAGAAAGTCGAACGCTAATCCTTAAGCAGTGCTCAAAGCTTAAGTACTGTTTTTGGAGGCTCCGTTTTGAGTTTAACTGCAAATTTTGAATTTGATCTATCAGCTACATTTTACCATTGTTTAGTTTTGCAAATTGCATAACTTCTTTATAATTCTCAACTATACAGTATCAGTAGTATAGTGAAAATTGCTATAATTATTTATATAATCTAATGTACTGGTACATGTTTTATAAAGTATTTTATGAAGTATAAGTTGTACAGTACACATGTGAAAATATCAGTTATTATTACTGACCTATTTGAAAATGTAAGCATTCTCCCTTTTAAAAGCTTGTATATTTTTTGTTATCATTTATTTTAAATGAATTATAATTAAAATTTTTGTATATAAAACAAAATGAGTATTTTTATATTATTCAAAAACAATAAATAAGACCGTCCACTTGACAACACTGGATCACCAGCGCTGGCACTTGGCATCACTGTTTAGTACAGCAAACCAGTGTTGCCATTTCAGCCTCTTTCCGGATAGATTCGTCTGTCTTATATTTTGGTCCAGTCGGATATATCTATAAAATTATTATCTTTGTATTATTAGCTTTGGGATAAGTGATTTGGCTTAAAAACGTCTATCCCGTTTTCTATTTTTTTGTTAGTTTATTAATACTTGCCCCTATCTGTCCTTTGCTTGCATCACAGCAACAAATATAAAAAAAATAATTAAAACATGGTTGCAATTCAATGCTTTGCAAACATATATGTAGGTTACGAAAATTATTCGCTTAAAATTGCTAAAAAGTAGCAAATTATTTTTGCGAAATAGCCAAAATAACTACTGTGCTAAATTAAGTGGTTTCCAGTTTTAGGTCATGCACAATAGCCAGCTCTAGTCAGAAAATAGCCAAGTTGGCAACGCTGGTCGCAAGTTGTTTTCTGGTCGCCTGCAACGGAAAAGAAAATTACCTGAGGATAAATGGAAAACCGCTGGCAGTTGGCGGACGCCATTGCCATGGAGCCCCTGGACATAGTACGCCTGGAGGAGGCCGTCGTGGCCTTCTACCGATCCAACTCGCAGGACCAGGCGATCACCCACGAGTGGCTAACGGAGGCGGAGGCCAGTCCGCAGGCCTGGCAATTTTCCTGGCAGCTGATGCAGCTCGGCAAGGTGAGTACATACCTCGCAGGACCTGCGCATCAATGCATCAATTAACTCGATATGTATACCCTTGCACCCACGCACGAACCACCCACCCCTTGCATTCCTTAACCACCCGCGGTGCATTTCCCCTATTTTCCCAATTCGCTGCGCAGAGCCAGGAGGTGCAGTTCTTTGGCGCCATTACCCTGCATTCTAAGCTGATGAAGCACTGGAACGAGGTGCCGCCGGAGAGCCGCGAGGAGCTGAAGCAGAAGATCCTCGAGTCGATCGTGCGGTTCGCCGGCGGACCGAAGATCGTCCTCAATCGGCTGTGCATATCCCTCGGTGCATATATCGTCCATATGCTAGACGAGTGGCCCTGCGCCATCGAAGAGGTGATCAACACGTTCCAGAACCAGCGCATCCCGAATATCAGCCCCGATGTGCAGCTGTGGATTATGCTGGAGGTGCTGCAGGCCATTCCGGAGGAGGCTCAGATCATTCACACCTCCGTTAAGCGGGTAACGCTGCGCGCCGAGATCGGTAAGCGGGTACCCATCGTCCTCCAGACCGCCGAGGAGTATCTAAAGATGAAGATGAACCGCCAGTGGGATGCGGAGACCTACAGCAACATGAACAGGGCCGTTAAGTGCGTCGGCACGTGGATTAAGTAAGTTACCTACCTATGGGTTAATAATGTTTGATATTTGATTATTATTTATTCCGCAGAAACATTGGTTACTCCATTGAGGGCTGCGTGAGCATCACAGCGGTAATGCTGGAGGTGGTGCACAAGTGCTACTGGCCCTGCGTTCGCGCCGGCGATGGCTGCATGTCCGCTGACGAGAACGAGCTGGCCGAGTCCTGTCTGAAGACCATGGTCAGCATCATCATCCAGCCCGACTGCCACAACTATCCGAAGACGGCGTTTGTGCTTATCAAAATGTTCCTCGACTCCCTCACCGACATCACCAAAATGGAGTGGAAGCGCGAGAACGATAACGAGGACATAATCGTCCATATCTATATGCTGTTCGTCTCTTCGGTGGAACGGCACTCGTCGCTGCTGCTCAGCGGTATAACGTCCAACGATCCAGAGCTCTCGGTGCTGGTGCAGCGCATTGTCCAGGAGATTCTGCATTGCACGGACAAGCCGGGCATCTATCCCGTGGAGGAGTCGTGCAGCACCATGGCCCTGGCCTTTTGGTACATGCTGCAGGACGAGGTCTTTGCCATGCCCGTCGAGGAGCAAAAGCTCAAGTGCTGGGAGTACATAAAGCCATTGTACGCCCACCTCACCAGCATTTTGGTGAGGAAATGCGAGCAGCCGGACGAGAGGTCGCTCGACAAGTGGAACTCGGACGACTTGGAGTGTTTCCGCTGCTACAGGCAGGACATATCCGATACATTTGTGAGTTGCTTACTCAGTAAAGCCTCTTATATCCCTCCCGCTCTAAGTATTATATTCCACCCTTTCAGATGTACTGCTACGATGTCCTGCACGACTATATACTGGAGATCCTGGCCTCCATGCTGGACGAGGCTATTGCCGACTTGCAAAGGCATCCCTCGCACTGGACAAAGCTGGAGGCCTGCATCTACTCCTTCCAGTCGGTGGCCGAGCACTTTGGCGGCGAGGAGTCGCGCCAGATACCGAGGCTAATGCGAGTCCTAGCCGAGATTCCGTACGAGAAGCTCAACGTTAAGCTTCTGGGCACAGCGCTGGAGACGGTTGGCTCCTATTGCACCTGGCTGATGGAGAACCCCACCTACATCCCGTCGGCCATCAATCTGCTGGTGCGCGGTCTGAACTCCTCGATGTCCGCCCAGGCCACACTGGGCCTCAAGGAGCTGTGCCGCGACTGTCAGCTGCAGATGAAGCCGTATGCCGAGCCCCTGCTCAACGCATGCCATGCCTCGCTCAACACGGGACGCATGAAGAACTCGGACTCGGTGCGGCTAATGTTCAGCATCGGGAAGCTGATGAGCCTGCTGCCGCCCGAGGATATTCCCAGGTACTTGGACATCATAGTCAGTCCGTGCTTCGAGGAGCTGCAGGCCATTTGTCAAGAGGAGACGGTGAGTAAAGATATTATTTCAACTAGAGTAGCTTTCTATTGTATCTTATATTGTAAACTCCCAGGCTTTTATTATACCCGGTAGCCATAGGGTACAAGGGTATTATAAGTTAGTGCCAACCGAGAATGTATGTAACAGGCGGAAGGAGAAATCTCCGACCCTATAAAGTATATATATTCTTGATCAGCGTCACCAGCCGAGTCGAGATCTCAGAGACTATAAGAGCTAGAGTTACCAAATTTGGTGACAACATTGGAATTTGTTGCACGCAGATCAAGTTTGTTTTAAAATTTGGCCACGCCCACTTCCGCCCCTGAAATTCATAAAAACGTTATATTAGCTATATGCGTGATTTTCGGTTTAAAGTTAATAAATACAATAAATTAATCAAATAGAGACGGACGTTTCCTGAAAACTTCAATAAAATCGGATGATAAACATGGGAGATAATAGCAATAAGGTTTGAATTTTAACACACCGCCCTAAGGCACTGCTGTTGCAAGCTGTAGCCGACAGGTGGCGCATGCGAGCTTTGGCCGTGCGATATAATGGCGCCAATGTATGTATGTACAATTTTAATTTGCCTTTTAGTGTGAAGCGCAAACGTTTAGGTACCGGGTATCTCACAGTCGAGCACAGTCGACTGTAGCTTTCTTACTTGTTTTCATATAATAACGTTGGTTTCGTTTTTTCAAGGCCCGCAATATAAAATGGAGATTTTGCACTATAATAAATTAAAGAAAAACGTAACGAGAACACATATTAATTTTCAGAAATCTCCCTCGGCGCGGATTCGCACCATATTCCGGCTTAATATGATTTCGACCCTGTTCTCATCGCTCAACACGGACGTGGATGATGATCAGAGCAGCAAGGAGCAGCCCATTGTCCAGCCCGTTCTGCTAGTCATGCAGCGAACCATGCCCATCTTTAGGAGGATTGCCGAGCTGTGGGTGGAGGAGATTGATGTCCTAGAGGCTGCCTGCAGTGCCATGAAGCACGCGATAATGAATTTAAGAAGCAGCTTTCAGCCAATGTTACAGGATCTGTGTCTCTTCATTGTGGCCAGCTTTCAGACACGATGCTGTGCACCTACGCTGGAGATTTCCAAGACGGTGAGACCTAATCATTTTTTCTTAAAGGAAGAAGTAAAGAAAGACTTAACTTCTTTTTCTAGGCCATCGTAATGTTCTACAAGGATGAGGGCTGCAAGCCGCTGATGCAACAGCTATTGCGGGAGTTTATCCAGCACAGCTTCAAGCTGTTCGAGAACACGCCGGAGCAGAACTTCTCCAACATTTCGGACACCATGGAGACCTTCTTCGGCTGTCTGTCGCAGATCGTTAAGAAAATACCGCAGACCTTGGAGGACAAGACACTGGCTTACGATCGGCTCGTCTTCTACGCCCAGCGGGGCATGACGCTCCCAGAGAGTGGAGCCATTCGCAACAGCATCCAGTTTCTCACGCACTTTGTGATGCAGTCGCGCAACCATCCGCATATCACCGACGTTGTCCTGGCCACCGGCGAACAGACCCTCTACACGGCCATGATGTGTGTCGGTTACCTGACGCCTCGATCGCAGGTGGACAAGTTCGCGGACATCCTGTTGGCCATGAACAAGAAGTATCCGGCAGAGATGGCCGTCTGGATGAAGTCCCTGATGGCCACTCCCAATTTCCCTACCCAGCTCATTACGGACGCCGAAAAGGCACGATACACGGCCCTAATAGTCAAGTGAGTGCGCTCGCACCGTGGTGTTCGACGAATTATACCCAATTAATGCATTTCCTTCTTCATTTCTTAGGGAAAAGGTCAACAAGCGGCTGCTGCAGCAGCACCTGTCCGAGATGGCCATCAAGACGCGCGGACTCGCCGAGAAGTTTCAGTGAATTAGGAAATATGACAAGTGGCCAACTATCCATCCGGGTTCTCATATAGTTTCTTCAATTGTATTTAGTTTTGTAATTAGGCAGCTTTTGTAAATGTTCCTAATTTAAGTTTAGGTTTAATCAGTTTCCCTCCCACTCTCTCTCTCTCTCTCGCTTAGCTCTCGACAAGATAAACTTTTATTTATAATTATACAAAATTACATGCTTCATTTACAATTTGCACATATATATATATATAATTTGTTGTATTTTTTTAAGGGTGTATAACTCATTTTGTATTTATTGTTTTCACTTTTATAATATATATATATTTTATAGATCTTACAATGAAAAGTATCGATTTTCACCGGCTCCTGTATGAAAAAATCTGCCTTTTCCCACTTTCCTTATCTTTTATCTTTCCCCTTTGATTATTATTGTTGTTGTTTTGCAACTTTCCTTCCACATTGTGTGTATGTACCTATAATGCCAAAAATATGTAAATACATCTCTTTATATAATATATATATATTTGTGTCTATAGCTAAAACTGAAGCCTTTCGTTTTCTTGGCGTGCACTCCAGCACTTGGTAGTGGTAGCAAAAACTTGCGATCAGCTTCGGCGGCGCCTGTATCTAGAATATAGTTTAGAGAATATTTTTGCATTTTCCTTGTCTAACGGACCCGAGATAATGACTAAAGAACCGCCAAACGAGCGGCTAATACGGATCCAATATTAAATATACATACATATAGATTAACATGTAGAAGGAGTAGTACCTAGGACCAGCACAAGTCAAGTCTGTTGTTAATGATTCGGGGATTGAGAGAAGCTTACAAATAGTAGAGATATTCTAGGGCTGCGACGTATCCGTATTGAGAGCTCAGCAATTGGCACTATCCTTTCGGCGCATCGAGTGAACTTGTCTGGCTTCGAACTTAAAACAAATCCCAATTCCAGTTATAGGAATACCGACCGTTGTTGTCCCCACACATTTATATATATTTTTATACATATATATAATACGTAATACATACAAAAATACACACTTGTACGTACATACATACATACCACATTTTATCTTTCTTTTTTTTATATCAATATTTATATGTAGGGGTAAGCTGAGGCTAACGACTAAGCTACATCGCTTATACTTATAATAATGTAAATTTTAGTTACCCTGCAGTACCAGTCATCAACAAGTCATCACGAAAACTTCGAATTTCTTTATGAATCATCGATGAAACTGACAAAGTGACAAAGTCATCGATGATTCATCAAGTTTTCATCGACAAAAACTTTGGCATTTTTCATCAATAGTTAATCCATGATTCATTACCTATCTCATCAATGGTTTATCAGATTTTCATCGATTTTATTGATGATTCACCAACAAAAATCTGCGTTTTTTCATCAAAATTTTAGGCCAAAAATTCATCGATGATTCATCAGCATTTCATTAATAATTCATAAAAAAATCAACTGCGTTTAGACCAAAAATTCATCGATGAATCATCACCTATTTCCTCAATGATTCATCAATTTTTCACCGATTGTTCTTCAAATTTCATTGATGATTTATAATAAAAAAAAAAGTGTTTTTTCATCAACATTGTAGGCCAAAAATTCATCAACATTTCGTCGAACTGTAATCTACATACGCACGGTTGTCGGCTCACCCGAAGCCAAGGTCGGAACGATGATGAAACGTTGATGACAACGGCCTATTGATGACAACTGGTACTACAGGGCCTGGAGTAGTTAAACATATATATACGTATTTATGTATATAGTATGTACGTGGGGTGTAGTGGCATAGCTATGTCGAAGTATGTGGCAGAGTCGAGGGTATCAGTATCAGTATCAGGGTGGCAAACCTCCTACATACGCCTTAAGTTAGACATTTCAAATTCAACTGTACAATTCTATATTTTCACGTTTTCACTGAAATGGTAAGAGCATAATGAGAGGATACCAAAGATTATTGCATATATCTGATGATCGATCGTTACGATAAGGCTGTAGCTTCAGAAACATGCAAAAAAGCACAACGAAAAAAGCTTCCACTCTTGGGCATGCATTTCGGAAAGTAAAGTAAACTCAAATTGCATTCGCATTCAAACTAAAACGTATATATAATCGATCTCGATTGGGATTTCAGATCTTTATTGGTACTAAGCATGTGGTTCATTATAGATAAGTATTTCATAATTGTTTATATAAAGAAATTGTGTTTTAATCGCTGCCCCCACTAAGCCCCAGAAATGCGATGCAAATGCGAAATGTCACCAAAGCATCATTCATAATTCATCACTCAAATAATTCTTTTTTTGTTCTAATCGTGTTCGTCGTGTCCTTCATCTTCTTTCGGGATTTCGCCTATGGTGTGGAATATGTGTATGTGTTGTGTTGGGTATTTTGTGGATTTTCTCCGGGCTTGGCGCTCCACCTAGTAGTTGTTCCCATCTGGCGGCGTGGTGAGGTACTCATCGGTTCGCTTGTGCTCGATGAGCGCCTTCACAGTCCCACTGTCCGAGGGCAGGTCCGACTTCCGGCGCAGCAGCGGCTTGTCCTTGTTCCGCTCACCACGAATCTGTGTGTGGAACGGGAAGGGGGGGTTGGTTGGCAATAGAAACAGGACCCGCAAACTAACAAATGCATCTCGGCGCACATTGGACGACGGCGGATGATGAAGTTACAGTGCTGACATTGGTGTGGGTTACGTTAAGGTATCGAGTGCAGGTGCAATTGCGAATAGTGTCGTTATGCTTAGGGTTAGGTCGATAGTCCCCAGGTGAACATCAGATTTATTACAGTCCCATTTCAGATCGAGTGTAGTGTGCATGAGAGGTTTCTTTAGAGTGTTCAGTTGTTAGGAATGAGGTCTACATTTGAGTTTATTGAGTTAGACTGCGTTTAGAACAAAGTATACATAGTTCGGGGTACAGAAACGCAACATTAAAGAGTTGAAAGACTGTTAAATATTAATAATGAATATTCACAATTCTGCTTGAAAAATATGTGTTAAATACAGAGTTCGGAAATATGGAAATTCCAATTGAGAAAAGGAGTCAGAGATGTACCGATCAGGTGGTACTTGGGGCAACCGTTCTTTGCTCAACGAATAATTGATTTTGTTCTTTCCCTGTTGCTCTTGGTATTTAGAGTTTACAAGAGTTCCTCTCGCTCTCTTTCTCTCTACCTCGCTTTGTCTGCAATGTACAAGCAATAGCGAACGATAGTTTCTTTTTAACCGAAACAGTAAATGGAATTACAAAGTAACACGTTATGCTACGAGAGAAGCCGCTCATTTTATTCTGTCAGTTTCGGCATGGGACCGAACCGAAAGAGGGTATTCTCTAATCTATTTTACACGAGCAAAAAAAACTAAAGGGTTTGTCAACTTTTTTTTTAGCTACACCCAAAAAAAATCGTCATAGAAACTATACTAGTGTTACATGAATTCTATACTCTTTAGTATTAAAATTATCTTAATAAGATGCTTATTAATTTGATACTACGAAGGTAGTAATCTGCACTTGAGAAAAATCACTAACGCGACCAACAGAAAAGCATCAAATTCAAGCCAACGCGATGTTATCGAATTTTCGATGTAGGATCGTATAAAAATAATACTCGAAAATACACAATTTAAACTATAGAGTATAAAATCTATACTCATAAGTATACATTTGATATTATGAAGTATTAAATCTATACTAAACTTGCTATACCGCTTGATTTTATTTTTAAGACAACGCGTGGTTACATTTTTTTTTTTGTGCAGTGCATATGAATATATGATAATACCAATAAGGATTTATGTTTCAATTTCTAGATAACAGCATTGTCAGCTAGATAAAAGATTAAAAGACTGTTTCTCTCATCTTCTGACCCTGAAAGAGAGAGCGCTCTGCCGAATCAATCACCACAACTGTTTATTGAAAGAGCGGGACTAGAAAAGCTTAACTGGAAACAGTTAATCGAAGACTAAGGGAAATTAGGAGCTGTGTGACAGGGAATAAGGGTGCGAGGATTGTTCATATTTTTTTTTAGAAAGTTTTTAACGGGCTCTGCCTAATATTGTTAATGCTAAAACCAATTTCAGAGTCGAAGAAATCGTATAAAACTCAAGTGTTGGCATAAGTTTTGATCACATGCAGCTGATTTAAGAAGACGCCAATCGATCCCACATTCTGACAAGTTAAACCCTTGGAAAAAGGATAAGGAAATAAAGGTTTATGTTACAGAAAAGACACAATTTCATATCAAGAAAGATTACAAATAAGCTGAAAGATAATGAACAGTATCAGGAACTAGGTACATTCGTGAATAAATAATTATTTAAGTAATTATGGATATCGCCCGATTTCATAGATGAGAATGAACCACTGTGCACGCCACATATTAGACACAGATTGGAGGATAGAGGTTTGTGTCGTGTACATGGGTTTATGGATTGCTCAGGTGGGCAGAGACAGTGCGGTGGCAACCAATAAGAAATAAATAAATAGACAACGTGTTAAAGATATACAAATATGTATTTTTTTAAATGACATGAGTGTGATTATTTTAACAGACATTCGTTCGATTAGAATTAGAGTTGAGCCAGAGCGGGCCTTAGCTGGCAGCTGGGCACGGCTCATGGCAGACGCCAGGCCAGGATCACACGTGGCGGATTAGTAGTTGTTTAGTGTGGTTAGTGTGGCAAGTGCCTGTCTCACCTCTCGGGGCTCCTGCAGGGCCTGCTTCTGGGGCGGCAGAGGAGGCGGCGGCTGGCGGGCCTGCTGCTGCTGCTGCTCGCCGCTCTGATCGTAGGCTAGATCGCAATTCTCATTGTATTGATCGTACAGGGTCCGATCGCTGACCGGCGGCAGGC
This sequence comes from Drosophila asahinai, assembly GCA_008042795.1. Taxonomy (NCBI): domain Eukaryota; kingdom Metazoa; phylum Arthropoda; class Insecta; order Diptera; family Drosophilidae; genus Drosophila; species Drosophila asahinai. Next base: position 5,893 of record VNJZ01002211.1, on the reverse strand, counting down.
AGTCGTTGAAGCGGCGCGCTTTCGTCCACTCCGGGTTGGTCTTGGCCAAGCTCTCGACCTGCTGCCAGAGCTCCTCCCGCTGCGACAGCTTTTCGCGCTCCCTGGAATTCATGGGTTTATTCTGAACACTTTTATTCAAAAGCCTTTACTTACATCTGCTTCTCCTGTTTGTAGTTCTTGCTGCACTCATCAAAGAGCCGCTGATCCATCTCCATGAACAGCTTGAGCGCATTATAGATCAGGCCATGAATGGTCTTATTCCAGTGCGTCTTTGAGTTGCGATTGAGCGCCGGGAACATGATGGGCAGTATCACCGCCGAGTTATCCGCTATCAGCGACATGATGTACTCGTTGTTCCAATAGTACAGCGCACGCTCGGCCACCTGGAAGTGGGGTGAGGAGACGCACTTGGCTATCTGACGGAACAGCGGCACCATCACCTTTTGAAACTCGGCCGGCTCAATGACGTCCAGGAGCTCCTCCAGCTCATTCAAAAACATTACCTCCTTGGGACTGTGGGTCTTGGGCCAAAATTTAAGCAGGCTTCTGCAAAGAATATTGCATAATTTCATGAATTACGGAATAAATACATTTTTAGATAATTCTTATTTTTTTATTGTAATTGCGACCAAATTTGATTTATTTATCGCTATATTTACTCACTTGATAACCGCCTCCGATAAACTGGGATCCTTCTCCAGGAACTGCACGACACAGTAGGTGAGTTGCGGATGGTAGACCGAGAGGCTCTTGGCTTTGTGCAATGGCAACAATACCTTAAGTAAAAATTGTTTATGCTCCTCTTTGAGCGGCAGAGCAAAGCCATTGATAATGCTGCCCAGTATCTCCAATAACTCGGCTATGCCGTTATGATGCTCCGTTTCATAAATAAATCTAAATAAGAATGTTAAGGAAAGAATACAGAGAGAAGGACCTATGCGCCTCTTACCTGTAAAAGACATTGTTGATCTGCTTTCTAATAAATGCTCTCAGGCCCAAAAATTTTCCATAGATGCGATGTAAAACAGTCTTTAGGAAATCACGTTCACGTGGATCCTCCGAATCGAATAAATCCAAAAGTTGTAATACAAATTGATGGTCGATAAAACGTTTAGCCATATTTGGTTGGAAATCGGGTGACTCCAAGAAGCGCAAAAACAGCTCGTAGACGAGTTGTAGATGTGGCCACGACGATTCCAGCGTGGGCTCATCCTCCTCGGGATCGAATTCAGCGCCGTTCGGATTGGACGATGGCGGCAACGTGCGGAAAAGGTTGACCGCAAACTGGTGATGGAAAAGATAAAGATAAAGAAACTATGGCTAAAAAGACTATAACTCTCCCATTTCGAAATAATTCACTTAAAGTCAGATTCGATTAAAAACGGAATTGAAAGAACCGCTCAGTACGACTTTTTTTAGTCCAAGAGCAGTTTTTGCTCTCTTCAGGTCTCTCGCTTTGCGGAAAGATTTTGTACACATGTGTTCAAACTAGATCGGTCAGTTTCTAGGCGCTTAGTTTTCGGAGACAGTGTCGAGCAGCAGTTTATCCAGATGTTTATATCTCGCTAGCTAGCACTGTATCCCTGCTCGAAGCGCTCTCCGATCTTCGTCTGCTCTTCCCTTTCGCAAGTATCCACTTTGCATTGATGCAATCTAATTTATATATTATTTATACTAATTAATTTATACTAATTATACTAATAAGCACCTTCCGACGCTTATCGCGCAAAACCCCAAAAATGTTATGTGTTTTTAATTATCTTGTGCAACTCCAAGGTGAAGCCGCCCTCTTACGAACATTTGGTCCTTCGAGCCGGATGAAGCAGCGACATATGGATGTGTTCTACCCCATTCTTTGGCTCTCTTACCCACGATTTGCTTGGGTTGAGCAGAATTTATGAGTTCTGTTACAAAAACAAGGCCTGGGACAGTTTTTCGTATGCGTTCGGTAAAAAATGCTTGTTGTGGTTGGCTATTGTTGCTGGGCTCCATGCAGGACAGTCCCAGTCTTGAAGCATTTTCTAATATTTTTTCTGGCCCTAAATTTTTATATATGCCTGCTTTTTAAGTCGCTAATCGTTCTATTAATGTAGGATCGGAGTTGAGTCTAAAAATATGGGTTGTAAACCTCTTTAGTTTGCAAAGAAAATGATTTACTTTATATGAACTTGCAACATGAAACAAATACCTATTTAACCTTCATTATAAATTGTTTCTTTTCGAATTATTTCGAGACTAACGATAAGTTCATTGGGCTTACAGATTTCATTTCAATTTGGTATATTTGGACTATGAACTTACCATATTGATCGCCTCCGGGTAGATAATTTCGGTGATGACGCCATTTTGGTTGGTGAGGAAATCGACCATTTCGTGGAGGGCCGCTCGCTTCACTTCCTTCCATTTGAGGTCGCTCAGCGGCTCGGAGAAGTCGAAGAGGGTGCAGCATTGTCGGATCTTTTGTATAAACAACTCCTCCCGTTCACTGGTGGCCGTCTCTAAGGGAATACCACAAAACAACTTGTTAAGTTTGCGGAAATAAGGCGCGAAATATCGAGAGAAAATAAACCAAGAAACATAGACCTTAATAATTAATAAAAAGAAAGAAGAAAAAAACAAGGAATGAAACGTTCAACTCTAATCGACCAACAAAAGCAAGCAAGCGAAACTCAAAAAACGTAACCAATGAAGATCAGAAAGGATCAAGTAGTTTTGACGGGCCTCAGACCCAAGGGCTATGGGGAGAGCGTGCGTACACATCTCCCGCAGCCATTGGCCTGAGGCCAATCTTGGGATAGCAACCTCGCAGTGCAGGCAGCGCCAGGGCAACCGAAGCGGTGGGTGGCGAGTAGAACAGATTCCGGTCCCGCGCCCGTCCTGGACTGCCCGTCAGCTGTTGCAGCGTCTGGGGCGAGTCCTGGAGACTGGGGTGACCCTGGATTATTTCCCCATTCTGACGGATGCTGAGGCTGGATGTGGTCACCACCAAAGTGGTGCTCGGTATCGCCACAACTGCTGACTGTGACGCGGATGTGGCATTGCCATTGCGCTGGCCAATGCCCAACGAGATGCTAATGCCGCCCACCAGATTCTGGGCCACCGTCGGACGCAGCTCCTCTGCGGGCGCCTCGCTGGTTGGAGGGCCGGCGGCGGCGGCTGCTGCTGGCGTCGGCACCACGGGCGTGGAGGATGATGATGATGGGGAGGAGGTGGTGGCCGCCGCCGCCGCTGCTGCCGCCGCCGCAGCACTGTTGCCCACACTCTTGGTGGCATTCAGAATATTCTTTATGGCAGCGGCCGCGCTCACAGGTGACTGGAGGATGAGGTAGCGATGAAATGAGAGCAGATTGGTTTTGGTTTATCAACTTTCAGTTTGTTTTCAATTGGATAGGAGAGTGTGTGAATGTCTGGTGTGTATGGTTGTGGCGTGTGTGTTCTGTGGCTGTGTTTGGACTAAACCAAGCTGCAAACCTTGCTGGCGGCGATGGAACTGGCTGCGTTGTTGGTTGGTGCGGTGGAAGGTGTGGATGCTGAGGAGGATGCGGCCGATGCCGAGGAGGCGGCTGCTACCGCAGCCGATGCTGCGGCTGAGGTGGCCGCCGAGAAGTGCTGCGCGAGGGTGGACACCAACGAGTTGCCACTGCTCGTGGCGCCGGCACTCGTAGAGCTACCCGAGGTTGCTCCTGATCCTGACGATCCTGCTGATCCAGCTGCTGGCGGGTTCTTCGACATGCCGGCATTCGAGGAAAGCGACAACGAGGAAGTGGAGGACTGTGATCCAAAGGGGGAGGAGACTATCAGAGCCGCTGCCGCCGAATTGGCTCCACCGCCGTAGGTGGCTGCCGAGGATGAGGCCGATGAGTTGGCCGCCGCTGAAGCTAGCGAGGATGAGGCCGCCTGGGACAGTGAGGATAGCGCCGAGGCTGACGAGTTTGAGCTGGTTGACGACGACGAGGGCGAGGAGGAGGTGGTGGCCACTCCCGCTGCTGATGCTGCTGATGCCGCTGCTTCGGGCGGCGAGAGGGGCGTTTTCCGCCCCTCGAACTTGGCCTTAAGCTCCTCCACGCTGCTGAACTTGAATCGGCTGCCGGCCTGCTCCGGCTGCTGCTTATCCCGATCCGGATCCTGATCCTGATCCTCCAACTCGTCGTCAGCCAGCTGGTCTAGTCCGCTGTGAAACGATGGCGACTTGGGAATGCGAATGCCGAGGGCATAATACCCGGCGGCAATGGGTTGCGGATCCTGCTCCTTGCTGGTGCTGGAGGAGGACTTGGTAGCCGCAGGTTTTGTATGATCCTGCTGCTGCTGCTGCGACGCCGGCTGCTGTTGCTGCTGTTGCTGATGTTGCTGCTGCTGCTGCTGCTGTGTTGGGCCGTTAACGTTGCCCGTCAGCAACATAGCACCGAAGACCATCTCATTAGTGCCGCACTTGGTTCAAATGGCCCACAATTTAATCGAAACAGTAGCCCGTTTCAGCCGCCCCCGCCGACCGACCAACAACGACTCATGAAAACCGACTATTTGTACACTAGAAACTCAATTTGGGCATGAAAATATAGAATCTGTAATGGAATTGCAATATAGATAATGGTTTATTAATGCCAAAACGAAATGAGATGCACTGGAAATGTAACTGTAAGTACAACGGTAACTTGTAACTGGTAATGGAAATGGAAATGGAAATGGAAATGATAATGAAAATGACAACGAAACAATCGACACGCCTCTGGGCAAAAGTTTTCCCTAGCCGGAATTGCGGCTCAAATCGATGCTGACCACTTACGTTTCAATTGGCAACTGAGGGGCGGGACGGGCACGGCAATTAACCAATTTCGGGAAAATATTTTCACCAATTAATTCAAGTTTTTTAGCGGCTCGCGGTGTTGCACGGTCGTGCAAACGGTTCTTTTGTTGCTCCGACTCCGACTGCTGCGAGCAATCGGAAAAATCGATACATTTCAGAGAGCATGAGAGCGGCGGGGTGCAGGGACAGAGAGAGAAAGAGAAAGAGAGAGCGGTGTGGGTGAGTGGGTGATTGGTAGTGGGAGAGAAAATGAGTGAGAGCCGCCGCAACACCAGCAAACACTAGCAATGAAACAATAATATCAAACTGCGAAATTGGTTTATTTAATAGACGAAACCTCCTCCGAAGCAATTAGCGAAAAAGGTAAAGTGAATAACAATCGATGACACTCACAGTAAGCGAGAGTGAGAGCCGGAATGCAAGAGCCGCTGAGACAGCGCATGTGTTGAAATGTCGAAGGCGGAGAGAGAGTGAGTGAGAGATGAAAGCTGAGATGAGGCTGAGTTGAAGTGTGCGGGAGTGTGGGGGTGTGCGGGTGTCCGTGCGTCAGTGTTGCCACCCACCTAATCAGACGACACTCCCTTGACCTTTAACGTACGTGATTAAAACAAATAATAAACAAATTGCAACAGCTGAGCGAAAATAGTCAAGCTAAGGTAGCGCCAGCAGCAAAATGCTTCAAGCTCGGCTCTTAAGCTATCTTCTCTATAAGCCTGCAGATCGGAACGCAGTAGGTCCAAGTATATAACAACGGAAAGTTACAGAGTTCTGCTAATTGATATTTGATATATGCACAGATACGAGTATATCTATGGGAATGCGCTATAAGATGGCGATATATTTCAGGATTGTTCTACTGCAAAGCCTTACTCCATCGTATTTAGAGGATTTTCGGGGTATATTTTTAGCTTTTACAATAAAGTTTAAATTTATTTAAGTAAGTAAGTATTTAAGTAAGAAAGCTACAGTCGACTGTGCTCGACTGTGAGATACCCGGTACCTAAACGTTTGCGCTTCACACTAAAAGGCAATTTAAAAATGTACATACACTACATTGTACATACATACATTGGCGCCATAATATCGCAC